>JASDQU010308760.1:80650-92562 GCA_032191745.1 Picea mariana
CCTCAACTAGCGAAATTGCGAGTAGTGCTAGTATTTGGCCTAGCCTACAGTTACATGTAGCAGGCACTAGTGAGGAGGGAGCCATACCCATATCGTATCTCAGGTATCGGTGTTTGGAGAAAGGGGAGTCGAGAGTCTTGACTCCCAACGAGCGAGTTGCGAAAGGCGCTTGCGCTAAGTCCAGGTTGTGGTCGTTTGGAGGAGGATAAGGGAAGGGAGGGTTTGCGCTAGGCTTCGTAGAAGTCTCAGGGATTCTCTCCCTCAAAGAAAAAGGACGAAAAATCTATTAGGCCGTAGTGGGTGTGTGACAGATAAAGTTCTTTTCTCCCTTTCTTTTCCCCCTTCTATACTTATCCGTTTTTCCCTTTTCTTCTTCCCCTTTATTATCCCTTTCTGGTTCTATACTTAGTCACATTTCTATGATTGTGGGTTCTCGGGTTGGAAGACTGACAGATCCTCATCTCCATCTATATCCTCATATCACGAGTTTGATCGATCGTCGTTCCTTTCCATACTTATCCAATTTTATGGCCGTGGGTTCCTAGGTTGGCGCTATCAAACTCTCATGCCCCATGTTTCATGATATATATCTTGCACCCAAAACTTCTGTGATCTACAATTCGACCCCAGACTCCTTGAACTCACAAGCTTCACTCTATCTATGATGAGTTTGTCTGACCGCCCCGCCTTTCCATACTTAGTCGATTCTTCACCTCTTGTTGTCATAGATTTGTGGGTTCACGGACTCCCAGGTTCACAAAAGTTTCAAAGCATTTTTTGCTCCCATCCATCCCCGCCACCTTCACACCCTTCCCAATGCACATTAATTATGCTTTTATTAGTGACAACTCACCACACAACTTCAAAAAGRTTGCCAATAAGCGAAAATCTCAAGGACATATTCCATTAAAACGCATTAAACCAAGATTTACGAGAGATTATATTATCATCCTCCAATGTTCATTTTAAATACTATCAGGACACAATTACTGTCACAGGTTGCAATACAAAAAAATCTTCATCAAAGCATTATATTTTCTCATAGGTATCCCAGATGCACCCCATTCGCCTGAACTGACCGATAGTTCGATCTACCAAATCAACCTCCCTATTATCGAATTGGCAGAGGTGAATATTATGGGATCTGAAATTTTTTTTGTGTGTATCTTGAATTGGGGAAAATTGTTGGTTATGTCAGTTTTTTTAAGGCATTATGCCCCACCTTTCCATACTTAGTCAATTATTCACCTCCTGTTGTCACAGATTCAAGGGCTCCCAGACTCCCGAGTTCACAAAATTTTCAAAGCATTTTTCATTCCTGTCCATTCCCACCACCTTCGCGCCCTTCCCAATGCACATTAATTATGCTTTTATTAGTGACAACTGACCACACAGGTTCGAAAACATTGGCATTAATAAGCAAAAATATCGAGGACATATCCCATTAAAACACATTAAACTAAGATTTACGGGAGATTATATTATCATCCTCCAACATTCATTTTAAATACTATCAGGAGCAAAGGAACATTCTCATCACCTTATGGCTGCAGCTCGACAACATTTCTGTGGAGATACGTTGAATATTCTCGGGCGCAAGGACAAGAGTTTTCAGTGGTCTAGAGCTTAGTACTACTACTCATCCCCTTCTACTGAGAAGGAAGTTATCTGGACGTCTGCAATTGCGTGAGAAGGTTGTGTCCCCAAATGTTTTTACTATAAGGAATTGGTCACCTGCTGCGCCAATAATTATATTCCGAACCAACAGATTATCCAATTGTGGGACCATTCCTAAGTCTCCCTATCGCCTCAAGTATTTCAAAATATGTTAATACTTCCTGAGCCAATGCTTACTTTCAAGGGCGAGGATTGCAGGGAGTTCTTAAAGAAGCATGATAATGGATTGGACCTCTTATCGGAATTCTTAGAGGACCCAACGACCATCCCCGAGGACATCACTAAATTATAGGTTAGTGCATTCAAAAACCCTTTCCGGGAAATTGCATGGCTTTTCACGAGGATAATGAGACAAGAAAGTACAACCAACATCTCTTAGATGATTCTGTATATTTTATATTTTACGGTGAAGGAACAAGCCATCTTCGATTGGGGTAAGTTGATTTCCATTGGAATCTCTTCTCAATTATCACAATACAAAAGGGAGAAGAAATTCTTTATGTCATCTTATTTAATTTTCACGATAGTGCATTGCTGTCCATTCCCCATATTATCTTTGTATAAGAAGGTAAACTGTGAATTTGACCTAGTAACCTTCTAGTATCATACATTATGGAGACACAAGGCCTCCCAACATTTTTATGAAGTCTTTAATGATTTTGTCTCAGTTTTTAAAGGGTTGATATTTGGAAAGGATTTTCCCAAGATGTCTGACCAGGCAAGCACGTTCTTGGATAGGAAGGGGACACTGGAACAAATTGAGAACTATAATGTTATAAGGATTTTTGGATCCAAAGAAAATCCTTCCTTGCTTCCATGTCACATATTTGATACAATGTTTTTTGCTGAGATAGCAAGGCAGTACACCTACTGGTTGCATTTTTTCCATGAAAAGAGAAAAAAACAATTCATATCTGTGCCTTGGAAAGTCATGGATTTCATATTTAGGAATATGAACAAGATTGATGAATTCACGGGCCACTTCCACAACCTCAATGTGAAATATGCTAAAAAAGTAGAAGGGTTCGACCCTAATGATATTTTTGTAGAACACCTATTGGCTGTCTGTTTCAAAAATTCTTTCATTAACTCTATCCTGAATGAATACAAAGATAATGCCTCAGGAAATCCTTCTCGTGACACTGACGACCTAGAGACAATACTCAACAATGAGTCGTACAAGAAGAGATGAAAAGGTCTGGGTGAGGAAGAAACGAAAAAACATTGTGCAAGAAGAGGAGGGACCGAGGGGAGAAAATGATATCCACGATCTCTCCCTCAAAGATATGGAACTAGAAATTAACATTGAGAAAGTGTTCCCCAACGACGASCAGCTAGAGAGAACTGCTCCCCAAAACCCTTAGATGGAAATAATTGGTCCGAGACCTTCAATGAAGAAGAGTCCTTTGCATTTCAGAGCATTGTTTTTGACAACAAATCCAAAAATTTGATTATTGAAAAAAAATATGTAAAGAATAAGAAGGGGAAATCTCGTTCAAAGATTAACCTACAGAACATGCGGCCTTCCCAGATCTCCCAGATACACCGAGCAACTGGAGATGCTATAGAAAACTCTATTGACGACCTTGAAGCGGAGAATGTCAAGTTAAATGAGCGAATCAAATAATTGGAGGGAGATCTAATGCCCCTTCCAATGTTGGCTAGTCCTTTAGCAATGACCGAGCCTACCACACTTGCGACAAAGTTAAAAGGATCAACAAGCCTTCTCACATCATTCCGAGGCTATGTGGAAAATAATATAAAGAAAATAATGGAATTAATAACAAAGGCTTGGGAGATGTCAAAGAGTATGGTCTCTTTTGGAACAAGAGCACATGCTTTTCATGAATATATGCAAGCAGATTTGAAAAACGTGCAAGGTTTCTACCTCGATGCAGTTGTACCATTTGGTGTTAAAGTTACTAGTATGACATAATTGAGAAGAASAGAGGAAGATCTCCCTTCCTCGAATCGAATAAAGCAACTAAACGCATGCTGGAAAGAAAAGGTAAAAAACCTGAATGGTATCGTTCAAGCATGTATCCAGGCCATAACTAGAAGAAATAAACTATTCAAGAAGCTAACTGAGATAGATCTAGCTAGTAGCACCAATGAAATCCAAGACCTGAAATTGATACTCCACTCGTTGTTTTTAACCAAACAAGCATTTGATGAACAAGTTGAGATCTTTAAAGGGCCATCATTTGAAAAATTCTATGGAATTCTTGAATATGGTGAAGATGACGTGGAAAACTGGCTAGTTGATTATTCGATTAAAAACCAAGATATTTAAGAAGCATTGTGCAAAAAGACTTCAGATGAATTGGGCGCAGTACCTGATAAACCAGTTAGAGCTGGACTGTAGGGAAGCGCAGGATCAAGGGTATGAATTTCACTTCAGTTGGCTATAGATCCTGATCGCTTTCATTGCATGGGAGATGTCGGAAGGTGTGACCTTCTCAGACATCAAGCCATTTGAACCTCTGGCCATGAAGTTTAGTACACTGTGGTACTCGAACGACATTAATAAGAAGTCTCATTCAAATGCCGTGTTTCATACGTATTACAACCAGTTGAAGGTATCCATCCAGTCTAAGCCTCGTATGACCCCGAATACCCTCCACAAGTTTCGACCCTTAATGAAATTCAATGCAGACCGCCATTTTATTTACATCACAGCGCACACAGATGGAGATAAACAACAACTGCAATCATACTACAAGCCGACGGAGGATAACTTGGAAGAAATTACCAAGGAATGGTCAATGTACCTCCTTGTTCCAGCAAACCTTGCGGAGATGTCCAATGTTGAAAGCCCAGAAACAACAGAGGATACAGCCGGACCTAGAAAGATAAAGAAGATCGAAGAGGTCCATGATTTAGACAGCGTATCCGTGAAGACCGCTTCCATCTCCACAGAGATAGGAGGATATGGCTGAGAGATATATGGTGCAGAAGTTGAACCGAAGAAAGGCGAGGTTACACTACCTAGAGACAAGGAGGACCCCTCGAAGAAAAGGAAGGTTTCCCCTCCAAAACCTTCTTCTAGGAATAAATCAAAAGCAACCAGAACCAAATTTGAGACCACCCTCACCTCAGACGACTTCGACTTCATCGTTGCAGCAATGAACGATGCCTCGCTGGAGATAACAGAGACGTAAGAAGCTAAGTAGGAGGAGGTGTTCAGTCGGATTAAAGATGAGCTCCAAGGGGTGCAACAGGAATTACAGTCCAGCCGCACAATTTCTATTGTGCCTCTGTGAGCAGGAATAGCAGAACTAGGTGATGAGCCAACTCAACTACACCACATCATTGATATAATCGAAGCTCGCCTTCGATGAGCTCAGGAAGAGACAACACAAGCCACCTAGGCTTTATTGCAAGTACAAAAAGACCTTGAGGAGCAATGTAGTGCTGCAGAACAAAAAAATCTTGCTCTGCAAGCGAAGTGGGATGAAGAAAAAGCACAATTACAGCAAAGCAAGGAACAGTTGCTCACCGAGCAACTCAAAGTAAAGGAAATGGTTCATAGAGCACTTCGCTCTGTGACATTTGTCAAAGTAAAGGCCGAAGAACAAGTTCCACAGCAGGTGGCACAACTTGAATAGGTAATCTAGCAGCTCCAACAATGCATAACAAACTTGGAGCTCCGCACTGTGCCCGAGACCCCTCAAGATGTAAGAGACTAAAGGAAAGCAACTGCCCACAGCGCAGTTAACAGACTAAAAGCTCTTGCCTTGGAGTGCAAGCAGCTGAGTAACTGGAGCACCCAGACATATGAGAACCTCACTAAGAACCCAGATTTACAGGCACTGGAGTCGCATGTGTATTCTCACANAAGTTCCACAGCAGGTGGCACAACTTGAATAGGTAATCTAGCAGCTCCAACAATGCATAACAAACTTGGAGCTCCGCACTGTGCCCGAGACCCCTCAAGATGTAAGAGACTAAAGGGAAGCAACTGCCCACAGCGCAGTTAACAGACTAAAAGCTCTTGCCTTGGAGTGCAAGCAGCTGAGTAACTGGAGCACCCAGACATATGAGAACCTCACTAAGAACCCAGATTTACAGGCACTGGAGTCGCATGTGTATTCTCACATGCCATAGTCGGTTTCTTTACAAAGGATTAAGTTTGGGGCATGAGTTCGCTCCACTGAGAATCATCTTGTTTGCTTTACTCTTGTAATGTTTCGGGAAGGCTCCTTGAGAGTACTCTTCCCCGGGGATTACCCCATAAACCTAGGAACCGTGTCAAACCTTTACCCAGAGACTCGACTAATATCCGTGGACGATTGCCCAAGAACCGTCTGAAGGATTCATGTGATCCAGACTTGGAAACCTTATGCAAGAAAGAGTAACTCTCTAAGGTCTTGAAGTCGTGGGAGTTTGAAGCCTCGAGAGGTTGAATTTCGTGATTCAAGCTCAGAAGGGATAGCGAGTCCAATTATAGAAAGAGAGAATACCCTATCGTTTGGTAGACGAATGGTCAGAATCCTTTCGGAAATACCCCAGATCTGTCAAGATCGATGGATCTAGAGAAGGAGTGCAGGCATTAACACCTCGACCCTTTTCATCTTTTGCAAGTAGCGATGGGATCCAGGACCGTAGATCCAAGGTTCTGACGGAGCTCTATTGGCCGTCGATCTTAGCCTTTGCACCGATAGGAGAGCATCATTTCACTGACTCGCGACTTGGGGTGGTCAAGGGTAGGATTGCACGAACTCACGATTCGCGAGATCACGACGTTATCGTGGTCGTTGGATCCAGGCCACAGGAGAACCGTGGGATTAGAACTTTCGTGGTTATCGCCTATCAGGGGTTCGGAACTTGAGAGAGTTTCTTTTCGACTGTAGAAGTCGGGAAGTGTCGAGCGCCGAAGGCTTGTGCAAACACGTGGCCCATCCGTAAGTGGGGACCACGTGGTTGACAGGTGGCATAACAACAAGTGCCCAGAGAAAGGTGGAAGCGGGTGACCAGTGGTGGACACTTGTCACTTGGGAAAGAGTCAACCCATTGTTGACTTATCGTATCTCGGGGATTCGCGAAGGAGGAGCACGAGGGCTCAACACTCCAACTCGCGAAGTCGCGAGATGCGAGTAGTGCTAGTATTTAGCCTAGGAAGTGAGTGACTGGTGGTGGACACTTGTCACCTGGGAAAGAGTCAACCCATTGTTAACTTATCATGGCTCGGGGTTTCGAAGGATGAAGAAGTTTCCCCTTGACCACTAAGGTCGCGAAATGTCGAGAGTTGAGGTCTCGTGCGATGGGTGGCAGCGACACAACTTGTAAGCAGAGTACGGCGGAGGAGACAAGTGGCGTGTATGCGTCGCTTGGCAGAGTCCATGTAACGTTGACCTCTCGCGTCTCGGGGATTCGCAAAGGAGGAGCACGAGGGCTCAACACCTCAACTAGCAAAATTGTGAGTGGTGCTAGTATTTGGCCTAGCCTACGGTTACATGTAGCAGGTGCTAGTGAAGAGGGATCCATACCCATATTGTATCTCGGGTATTAGTGTTTGGAGAAAGGGGAGTCGAGAGTCTTGACTCCCAACTCGGGAGTTGCGAAAGGCACTTGCGGTAAGGCCAGGTTGTGGTCGTTTGGAGGAGGATAAGGGAAGGGAGGGTCTGCGCTAGGCCCCATAGAAGTCTCAGGGATTCTGTCCCTCGAAGAAAAAGCAGAAAAAATATATTAGGCCATAGTGGGTGTGTGACAAATTGGTATAAGAGCATGGTTACAACACTTGGCCTGCTTGGGCTCATGAACGAGTTGCGCAGAAAATCCATTTGAGGTACTCTTAAAAGGAGTAACCCTCTATCCTAACCCCTTTATCAAAAATCAAAGTTAAGAATGAAAATTCCTATTATGTGTATGCATTTGAAAAATATGAATTATGCGCTAATTGGTAATGAATATATTGTTGATTAAGAATAAGTGTTTTTCCTGCACACAAGTGGACGATCAACCGTGGGAAACTGCAGACACATAGAATGGTGATGCACCACGAAGTGGGGGATGGATCCCACAATAGAGACGAAGAGTCTGACGAAAGGAGAGCGGTAGAGACCCCTCCAGATCTAGCTGAGACTGTGAGAAGCTTCATGGTCGAACTACAGAGCTGCAAGGCCGACAACGAGAGGTTGATAAAAGAGTAAGAGAAGCAAACAAAAATTAATGAAGTCTTGTTGCAGAGCTTATCCAACATACAAAGACAATTGCAGCATAGACCTGATACCAGTCACGCAGACCAACGACAGACAAAGAGAAGTCGAAGCCCACCTGGGATAAAGAAACATGGTCCTTTAAGTGGCCACACTGGGAGGAGCACATCGAGAGAGGTTCACCCCAGAGATAAGGGATAAGTGTCAGACGATTCCTCTGGAAAGGAAATGAGCGACTCAGAGGGATCTTCTAGTAGTAGAACTAGTTCTTATTCTCGAAGAAAACGGAAGAAGCAAAAGCATTCCAAAAGTCACAATCTCAAAGAATTCAAGAAGGCCAAGCCACCCTCTTTCGACGGTGAAATAAAGAAGGGGGAGGAAGCGGAGGCCTGGCTGCTTGGACTAAAGAAGTATTTCAGAGTCCATGACTTCTCGGAAAACTTGAAGGCCCAAGTAGCCACTTTCAACTTGAATGGAAAGGCCTCCATTTGGTGGGAAGACCTTAAGAATGTAAAAGGGATTCATGAAGAGGACCTATCTTGGGAACAGTGTGAGAAATACTTTAGGAAGAAGTATCTGTCGGAAAAATATTTTGATGAAACGACTAAAGAATTCTATGAACTCAAGTTGGGGCAATGCACCATAGAGGAATATGTCAGCAGATTCCTTGAATTGCTGAGGTACACACCCTATATAAAAGCAGAAAAGGCAAAGGTGCAATGATTCATCAGTGGACTACCTAACGACTATCAGAACAGGATTGAGTTTGATGAGCCAAAGACCCTAGAAGACACTATCTGAAAGGCAAGATATTGTTATGAATATCTTGGGCATCGGACAAAGCCTCGCGAAAGCTGGAAGTAGAAGAATAGTTCGGGATTCCAGAAAAAAGGGGTTTAAATCCACAAGANCAGTGTGAGAAATACTTTAGGAAGAAGTATCTGTCGGAAAAATATTTTGATGAAACGACTAAAGAATTCTATGAACTCAAGTTGGGGCAATGCACCATAGAGGAATATGTCAGCAGATTCCTTGAATTGCTGAGGTACACACCCTATATAAAAGCAGAAAAGGAAAAGATGCAACGATTCATCAGTGGACTACCTAACGACTATCAGAACAGGATTGAGTTTGATGAGCCAAAGACCCTAGAAGACACTATCTGAAAGGCAAGATATTGTTATGAATATCTTGGGCATCGGACAAAGCCTCGTGAAAGCTGGAAGTAGAAGAATAGTTCGGGATTCCAGAAAAAAGGGGTTTAAATCCACAAGATTTAAAAACTATAAAAAGGACTCAAGGATGAGCTTCCCAACCCGAAGTGTACACCAACGGAATTTTCCCTCTCAGAATGGGAATAAACCTTCTGGATCTACCCCAGAAAATATTGATAACCCAAAGAGAGAACCCTTGAAATGTTGGGGTTGTGGAGAAGAACATCTACTGAGGGATTGCCCGCACCAACATCAGAACAATCAGAGAATTTACAACGTTCAAGAAGCTACCACCATCAATGATGTGGCCAGGAGTGTGCCGCAAATCTATGCAACCTTGGATAATAAACAAGCTGACCACCAAGCTTCAGTGGTGGAGATGGAAGGTATGATCACCAACCATCTAGTGTCTATTCTAATTGAACCTGGTTCAAATTTGAGTTATATAGCTCCTAAGGCTATTGATAAGTGTAAATTATAACCACATAAACACGCCAAGCCATGGGTGGTACAATTTTCCACTGGCACCAAAAGAAAGGTAGCGGAGGTCATACCAGCTTGCCAATTCACAATGGGTGAATTCCCCACCCAAGAAACCCTTAACATACTACCCCTAGTATCATATGACCTGTTGATTGGTATGGACTGGCTAGCCACATATAAAGCCAGACTGGACTGTTACCATAAAACCTTAGAATGTATAGGTGAAGAAGAAAGAAGGAAGAAGGATAACCCTTCAAGGGATCCAAAAACCTATCTCGGTGAGACGGATATCAACCCTTCAAATGAGAAAGTATTGTAGAAAGGGATTTCCACTTTATGTGATACAGGTGTTGGAATCAATTGAAGATGACAAACCAAGCCTCGAATACCACCCCACACTAATAGAATATAGAGATGTATTTCTGAAAGAGGTACTGGGTCTACCTCCGAGAAGGGACATTGAATTCTCGATAGAACTTGCACCAGGAGCAGTGCCAGTGTCTAGGACACACTACAGGATGAGCGCACCCGAGCTAGTTGAGCTTAAATTACAACTAAAAGAAATGATGGACAAAGGCTATATCTGACCCAGCGTGTCTCCATGGGGAGCACTAGTTCTGTTTGTAAAGAAGAAAGATGGTACCCTCCGAATTTGCATAGATTATAGACAACTCAATAAGGTAACCATAAAGAACAAGTACCCCTTACCCATAATCGATGACCTGTTCGATCAATTGGGAGGTGCTTCCATCTTCTCAAAGATTTACTTGAGATCTGGATACCATCAAGTCCGAATCAAGGGTGAAGACATCCACAAAACAATCTTCAAAATTAGATATGGTCACTATGAGTTTGTGGTAGTACCATTTGGATTAACCAATGCCCCTACCACTTTCATGTGCTTGATGAACAATGTGCTTAGCAAATTCCTAGACAAATTTGTACTGGTTTTTATTGATGATATATTAATTTAATCCAAGAATAGAGAGGAACATGGGAACATCTTAGACTTGTGCTTCAAGTGCTAAGAGAACATCATCTCTATGCCAAATTTAGCAAGTGTGACTTTTTCCAGAAGCAAATACATTACTTGGGCCATGTCATTTATGAAGAGGGAGTAGCAGTAGACCCTGACAAGATCAGGTCTATCATGGAATGGCCTACCCCAAAGGACGTTTCAGATATCAGATCCTTTATGGGCTTAGCAGGATACTATAGGAGATTTATAAAAGGATTCTCCAAGATTGGTTGTCCAATCACTGCAATCTAGAAGAAGGGAGCTAAATTCATGTGGACACAAGAATGTGAAGAAATATTTCAATCCCTAAAACATATACTGACCCATGCACCCATGCTGAAGATCGCTAATCACGAAAACAACTTCCTCGTGTGCATAGATGCCTATAAGGAAGTGCTCAGAGGAGTCCTTATGCAAGGAGGAAGTGTAGTCTTCTATGAATCCCGAAAATTGAATGAGCACGAAGTAAACTATGTGACCCATGATCTATATCTGCCCGCCATAGTGCACGCCTTAAAAATGTGGAGGCATTACCTCTTGGGAAGGAAATTTGTACTTATGACAGACCACTGTGGATTGCGATATCTGTTTGACCAACCAAAGCTCAATGCCAGACAAGCTAGGTGGATGGCCCTCCTTAGTGAGTTTGATTTTGAAATCAAACATGTTAAAGGAAAGGAAAATAAGGTGGCCGATGCCCTTAGCAGAAGTATGAAAACAATTCACCTTGCAGCGGTGAGTACCTGCGAGACTAATGTCAAAGAAAGAGTTAGGAATGCGCAAGAAATAGACACATTCTTCCAGACCATGACCTCGCACCTGGAGAAAGAACCCGCAGGAATAAAGTATGAAGGCTACCAGATGATAGATGGAGGTCTGAAAACTTACAGAAACAGATTGTATATTCCAGATTGTGACGACTTGAAGAGGTTCATAATGGATGAACTACATAAAATACCATATACTGGTCATCCAGGATACCAGCAGATGATCACAACCACCAGGAAACAATTCTATTGTCCTGGATTGAAGAAAGACATAGCTGAGTACTTAGCCAAATGCCTAGAATGCCAATAGGTTAAAGCAGAAAACCAACACCCAGCAGGATTATTACAACCTCTACCAATCCCGGAATAGAAATGGGAGACCATCTCCATGGATTTCATCACTGAATTACCAACATCGAATAAAAAAAATGATGCCATCATGGTAGTGGTGGATAAACTGAGCAAGTCCGCTCATTTTATCCTCGTCAAGTCGACTTGCAAGGCAATAAACATCGCCAACGTATTCATGAAGGAGATATTTAGACTACATGGTATGCCTAAAGAGATTGTGTCTGACAGAGACACGGAATTTACT
>JASDQU010308760.1:92612-132783 GCA_032191745.1 Picea mariana
AGAGGTTCATAATGGATGAACTACATAAAATACCATATACTGGTCATCCAGGATACCAGAAGATGATCACAACCACCAGGAAACAATTCTATTGGCCTGGATTGAAGAAAGACATAGCTGAGTACTTAGCCAAATGCCTAGAATGCCAATAGGTTAAAGCAGAAAACCAACACCCAGCAGGATTATTACAACCTCTACCAATCCCGGAATGGAAATGGGAGACCATCTCCATGGATTTCATCACTGAATTACCAACATCGACTAAAAAAAATGATGCCATCATGGTAGTGGTGGATAAACTGAGCAAGTCCGCTCATTTTATCCTCGTCAAGTCGACTTGCAAGGCAATAAACATCGCCAACGTATTCATGAAGGAGATATTTAGACTACATGGTATGCCTAAAGAGATTGTGTCTGACAGAGACACGGAATTTACTTCCAACTTTTGGAAATTCTTGATGGTTGGTTTGGAGACCAAATTACTGTTTAGCATAGACTATCATCCTCAAACCAATGGACAGATGGAAAGAGTGAACCAAATATTAGAAGACATGCTAAGGATGCATGTAATGCATCAACCCAAAAAGTGGGAAGATTACCTGCCACTGGTGGAATTCGCCTACAACAATGGCTACCAAGAATCCCTGAAGATGATCCCTTTCGAAGTCCTCTATGGTAGACCATGCAACACTCCAGTCAATTGGAGCAATCCCGTGAACATAGTTACTATTGGACCTGACATGTTGAAAGAAATGGAAAAACAAGTAACTCAGATAAAACAAAATCTAAAGGTCGCTCAGAACAGACAGAAAAGTTACGCTAACCGAAAGAGAACTCCAAGAGAATTCAAGACTGGAGAACACGTATATCTCAGAGTTAAGCCCAGGAAGAGTTCCCTAAGGATGGGAGCTTGTGCCAAGTTGGAACCTCGGTATTGTGGACCCTTTGAAGTTCTAGATAGAGTGGGACCTATAGCCTATAGACTAGCACTTCCTCCCATAGTAAAAGCACATAATGTTTTCCATGTTTCATTATTGAAGAAACATGTACATGATTCTAATCATATAATTGACTGGTCTGTGATCCAAGTGGAACCAGAGGGAGAATTCCTGCCAGAACCTCAATGCATACTGGACAGAAAGGAAACCCCACTCAGGAACCGAACCATTGCACAGGTCAAGGTGCAGTGGAAACATTTTGGCCCAGATGAGGCTATGTGGGAAATGGAAGATGCCATGAAATATGCATGTCCGATTTTGTTTACTTCTGTACATACATGTCATATTGATAGATAGAACATCGAGGATGATGTTCCTTTAAGGGGGAGGGAATTGTAACACCCTGTTTCCCCCAGTCTGTAAAAATAACTGTATTGGCCAAGAACTATGGAAAACTCAAAGATGTGAATGTTTGATTTGACGGACCTTTGCATCAAAGGTCGATGAATGTAAATTATATTATGAATATGTGTTGCATGACTACTGGGAGGGGGATGTGCTAAAAGAGACCACGATGGCTAATGAGAGGTGGTGGAAGGGACCTGGAATGGTTGCGTTAACTTCCACCGAGCCAGTACCGTACTGGTTTATACTTGCTCAAAAACCAAAGCAGCTCTCTGATCCTGGAATGGATTTCTCATCAGAGTGGTAGGTGGGGAGGCTCCTCAAGAGTTAATGAGGGGATGGGGGTGAACCGCCCATCCGTAACAACCCTCAAACCTGACCACGGACGACGAAATTCGTGCCACACGCAACCTTGCAGACAAAATTGGCAAGAGAGGAAGTGTGGTAAGGGGAGAGAAGAGCGTGCGCGATGGGGATCGCAGAAGAGAACTAGAGAAAACCCTAGAAACGCAAGGAGTTCTGAATATCAGGAGAAGGAGAGTAACCTTCATCCTAGATTATTTTTCTGTATCAGGAGAAGGAGAGTAACCTTCGTCCTTGACTTCCGTTGAGTTGGAAGTAGGAGACTGAACCTCAAAGCATCGTGGTCTAGCTCGGGGGTGGCTAGTGGTAAATCTGGTTGGAGTCACTAAGCCTACAATTGGGTGAATATGAGCACCCCTCTCAATAGTTGCATCACGCTGGGTAGATCTGGTAAGTGTTTTATACCTTGTATTTCGAACTGAATATCATGAATACATGCTTATGTTTATATGCCCATAATAATTTCCGTGTAGAATGATTGCCTGGTGTTTTAGACTGGAAATAATGGATGCATGTGTATACTCACATGCCATAGTTGGTTTCTGTACAAAGGATTAAGTTTGGGGCATGAGTTCGCTCCACTGAGAATCGTCTTGTTTGCTTGACTCTCGTAATGTTCTGGGAAGGCTCCTCGAGAGTACTCTTCCACGTGGATTACCCCATAAACCTGGGAACCGTGTCGAACCTTTACCCAGAGACTCGACTAAGATCCTGGGATGATTGCCCAAGAACCGTCTGAAGAATTCATGCGATCCAGACTTGGAAATCTTATGCAAGAAAGAGTAACTCTCTAAGGTCTCAGAGTCGTGGGAGTTTGAAGCCCCGAGAGGTTGAATTTTGTGATTCAAGCTCAGAAGGGATAGCAAGTCCAATTATAGAAAGAGAGAATACCCTATCATTTGGTAGATGAACAGTCAGAATCCTTTCGAAAATACCCCAGATCTATCAAGACCGATGGATCTAGAGAAGGAGCGCAGGTGTTAACACCTCGACCCTTTTCAGCCTTCACAAGTAGCGATGGGATCCAGGACTGTAGATCCAAGGATCTGATGGAGCTCTATTGATCGTTGATCTTAGCCTTTGCACTGGCAAGAGGGTATCATTTCTCTGACTTGCGACTTGGGGTGGTCAAGGGTAGGATTGCACGAACTCACGATTCGCGAGATCGCGACGTGATCGTGGTCGTTGGATCCAGGCCACGGGAGAACCGTGGGATCATAACTTTCGTGGTTATTGCCTATCAGGGGTTTGGAACTTGAGAGAGTTTCTTTTCAATTGTAGAAGTCGCGAAGTGCCGAGCGTCGAAGGCTCGTGCAAACATGTGGCCCATCTGTAAGTGGGGACTGTGTAGTTGACAGGTGGCGTAACAACAAGCGCCCAGAGAAAGGTGGAAGCGGGTAACCGGTGGTGGACACTTTTCACCTGGGAAAGTGTCAACCCATTGTTGATTTATCGTATCTCAGGGATTCACGAAGGAGGAGCATGAGGGCTCAACACTCCAACTCGAGAAGTCGCAAGATGCGAGTAGCTCTAGTATTTAGCCTAGGAAGCGGATGATCGGTGGTGGACACTTGTCACTTGGGAAAGAGTCAACCCATTGTTGACTTATCATGGCTCGGGGTTTCGAAGGATGAAGAAGTTTCCCCTTGAATGCTAAGGTCATGAAATGCCGAGAGCCGAGGTCTCGTGCGCAGGCGGCAGCAACACATCTCGTAAGCAGAGTACGGTGGAGGGGACAAGTGGCGAGTACGCATCGCTTGGTAGAGTCCACGTAACATTGACCTCTCGCGTCTCGGGGATTCGCAAAGGAGGAGCACGAGCGCTCAACACCTCAAATAGAAAAATTGCGAGTGGTGCTAGTATTTTCCCTAGCCTACAGTTACATGTAGTAGGTGCTAGTGAGGAGGGAGCCATACCCATATCGTATCACAGGTATCGGTGTTCGGAGAAAGGGGAGTCGAGAGTCTTAACTCCCAACTCGCAAGTTGCGAAAGGCACTTGCGCTAAGGCCAGGTTGTGGTCGTTTGGAGGAGGACAAGGGAAGGGAGGGTTTGTGCTAGGCCCCGTAGAAGTCTCGAGGATTCTTTCCCTCGAAGAAAAAGGATGAAAAATCTATTAGGCCATAGTGGGTGTGTGACAGATAAAGTTCTTTCTCCCTTTCTTTTCCCTCTTCTATACTTATCCGTTTTTCCCTTTTCTTCTTCCCCTCTATTATCCTTTCTGGTTCTGTACTTAGTCACATTTCTTTGATCATGGGTTCTCGGGTTGGAAGACTGATAGATCCTCATCTCCATCTATATCCTCATATCACGAGTTTGATCGATCGTCTTTCCTTTTCATACTTATCCAATTTTATGGCAGTGGGTTCCTAGGTTGGCGCTATCAAACTCTCATGCCCCATGTTTCATGATATATATCTTGCACCCAAAACTTCTGTGATCTACAATTCGACCCTAGACTCCTCGAACTCACAAGCTTCACTCTATCTACAATGAGTTTGTCTGACCGCCCCGCCTTTCCATACTTAGTCGATTCTTCACCTCTTGTTGTCACAGATTTGTGGGTTCACGGACTCCTGGGTTCACAAAAGTTTCAAAGCATTTTTTGCTCCCATCCATCCCCGCCACCTTCACACCCTTCCCAATGCACATTAATTATGATTTTATTAGTGACAACTCACCACACAGCTTCAAAAAGATTGGCATTAATAAGCGAAAATCTCAAGGACATATTCCATTAAAACGCATTAAACCAAGATTTACGAGAGATTATATTATCATCCTCCAATGTTCATTTTAAATACTACTAGGACACAATTACTGTCACAGGTTGCAACACAAAAAAATCTTCATCAAAGAATTATATTTTCTCACAGGTATCCCAGATGCACCCCATTCGCCTGAACTGACCGATAGTTCGATCTACCAAATCAACCTCCCTATTATCGAATTGGCAGAGGTGAATATTATGGGATCTGAAAATTTTTTTGTGTGTATCTTGAATTGGGGAAAATTGTTGGTTATGTCAGTTTTTTTATGGCATTATTCCCCACCTTTCCATACTTAGTCAATTATTCACCTCCTGTTGTCATAGATTCAAGGGCTCCCAGACTCCCGAGTTCACAAAATTTTCGAAGCATTTTTCATTCTTGTCCATTCCCACCACCTTCGCACCCTTCCCAATGCAAATTAATTATGCTTTTATTAGTGACAACTGACCACACATGTTTGAAAACATTGGCATTAATAAGCGAAAAGCTCGAGAACATCTCCCATTAAAACAAATTAAACTAAGATTTACGGGAGATTATATTATCATCCTCCAACGTTCATTTTAAATACTATCAGGAGCAAAGGAACATTCTCATCACCTTATGGCTGCAGCTCGACAACATTTCTGTGGAGATACGTTGAATATTTTCGGGTGTGAGGAACAAAGTTTTCAGTGGTCTAGAGCTTAGTACTACTACTCATCCCGTTCTACCGAGAAGGAAGTTATCTGGACGTCTGCAATTGTGTGAGAAGGTTGTGTCCCCAAATGTTTTTACTATAAGGAATTGGTCACCTGGTGCGCCAATAATTATATTCCGAACCAACAGATTATCCAATTGTGGGACCATTCCTAAGTCTCCCTATCGCCTCAAGTATTTCAAAATATGTTAATACTTCCTGAGCCAATGATTACTTTCAAGGGCAAGGATTGCAGGGAGTTCTTAAAGAAGCATGATAATGGATTGGACCTCTTATCGAAATTCTTAGAGGACCCAACGACCATCCTCGAGGACGTCACTAGATTACAGGTTAGTGCATTCAAAAATCCTTTCCGGGAAATTGCATGGATTTTCACGAGGATAATGAGACACGAAAGTACAACCAACATCTCTCGGATGATTCTGTATATTTTATATTTTACGGTGAAGGAACAAGCCATCTTCGATTGGGCTAAGTTGATTTCCATTGGAATCTCTTCTCAATTATCACAATACAAAAGGGAGAAGAAATTATTTATGTCATCTTATTTAATTTTCACGATAGCGCATTGCTGTCCATTCCCCATATTATCTTTGTGTAAGAAGGTAAACTGTGAATTTGACCTAGTAACCTTCTGGTATCAGACATTATGGAGACACAAGGCCTCCCAACATTTTTATGAAGTCTTTAATGATTTTGTCTCAGTTTTTAAAGGGTTGATATTTGGAAAGGATTTTCCCCAGATGTTTGACCAGGCGAGCACATTCTTGGATAGGAAGGGGACACTGGAACAAATGGAGAACTATAATGTTATAATGATTTTTGGATCCAAAGAAAATCGTTCCTTCCTTCCATGTCACATATTTGATACAATTTTTTTTGCTGAGATAACAAGGCAGTACACCTACTGGTTGCATTTTTTCCATGAAAAGAGAAAAAAACAATTCATATCCGTGCCTTGGAAAGTCATGGATTTCATATTTAGGAATATGAACAAGATTGACGAATTCGCGGGTCACTTCCACAACCTCAATTTGAAATATGCTAAAAAAGTAGAACGGTTTGATCCTAATGATATTTTTGTAGAACACTTATTGGCTGTCGGTTTCAAAAATTCTTTCATTAACTCTATCCTGAATGAATACGAAGATAACGCCTCAGGAAATCCTTCTCGTGACACCGACGACCTAGATACAATACTCAATAATGAGTCGTACAAGCAGAGACGAAAAGGTCTGGGTGAGGAAGAAACGAAAAAACATTGTGCAAGAAGAGGAGGGACCGAGGGGAGAAAATGATATCCACAATCTCTCCCTCGAAGATATGGAACTAGAAATTAACATTGAGAAAGTGTTCCCCAACAACGACTAGCTAGAGAGAACTGCTCCCCAAAACCCTCAGATGGAAATAATTGGACCGAGACCTTCAACGAAGAAGAGTCCTTTGCATTTCAGAGTGTTGTTTTTGACAACAAATCCAAAAATTTGATTATTGAAAAAAAATATGTAAAGAATAAGAAGGGGAAATCTCGTTCAAAGATTAACCTACGAAACATGCGGCCTTCCCAGATCTCCCAGATACACTGAGAAACTGAAGATGCTATAGACAACTCTATTGACGACCTTGAAGCGGAGAATGACAGGTTAAATGAGTGAATCAAAGAATTGGAGGGAGCTCTAATGCCCCTTCCAATGTTGGCTAGTCCTTTAGCAATGACCAAGCCTACCACACTTGCAACAAAGTTAAAAGGATCAACAAGCCTTCTCACATCATTCCGAGGCTATGTGGAAAATAATATAAAGAAAATAATGGAATTAATAACAAAGGCTTGGGAGATGTCAAAGAGTATGGTCTCTTTTGGAACAAGTGCACATGCTTTTCATGAATATATGCAAGCAGATTTGAAAAACGTGCAAGGTTTCTACCTCGATGCAGTTGTACCATTTGGTGTTAAAGTTACTAGTATGACATAATTGAGAAGAAGAGAGGAAGATCTCCCTTCCTCGAATCGAATAAAGCAACTAAACGCATGCTGGAAAGAAAAGGTAAAAAACCTGAATGGTATCGTTCAAGCATGTAGCCAGGCCATAACTAGAAGAAAGAAACTATTCAAGAAGCTAACTGAGATAGATCTAGCTGGTAGCACCAATGAAATCCAAGACCTGAAATTGATACTCCACTCATTATTTTTAACCAAACAAGCATTTGATGAACAAGTTGATATCTTTAAAGGGTTGTCATTTGAAAAATTCTATGGAATTCTTGAATATGGTGAAGATGACGTGGAAAACTGGCTAGTTGATTATTCAATTAAAAACCAAGATATTTAAGAAGCATTGCACAACATCTCTATTGATCTAAGGGACCTGGAAAGTAAACTCTTTAATATAAAAATCCGGCATGAAATCAACGTGGTGCCCATGAGGAGCTACATCGAGGAGTGGTTCAAAAACGTTGTCTACAAGCTTACCAATGAAGGGCAACGGATAGTTGAGACGGTTCCCATAACTGCAGAGGAAATCCATAAAAAGACATCAGCGAGAAAATGACAAGGCATGAGATACCATCATAGTAAGTTCATACTGATCACATTCTTCTATCTTTGTCAATCTCTTCATCCAGTTACTATACCTCTTTAAATAGACAAGTTTAACCGAGGATTGGCAATTTTCTCTTTCTTCTTGCTAGGTCTTGCTTTCTTCCATCACCCACTTTCTTCTTTCTACAAGCTTCATTCTTATACATATTTGCTTTATGGTCCGCGGGAGCTCTAATCCCAGTCATTATGACAAACACATTTAAATTTAAGAGAATATGTACTGAACTATATGTTTTTTAGAAATTCCAAGAGAGCTGTTTTGGGAATAATATCGACTGTATTTTCTAGCCCAGTTTATCTGAATATAAAATATTTGAGGTTGTTGTATAATTATCTTTTTTGAGAGGCCCATGTATCACAATGTCAAAGTTATCTTGTGCATGCAGATCATTTTCTTTTAATTTTTATGTGGTCATATATCATTAGCCATGCTATGATGGATGTGAGCAAGTTCTATTTATTTACTTTACATATATGAATGTGTGCATCTCTTGGTCCATTCAAAAGAATTCTCTTTTTACAAGAAAATTAAAAAACATTTTCCATTTTCTCTTATATCTATTTTACTTTCATTTGAGGGACTTCTTTAAAGGTCCCACATTTTACAAATTTATGGTGTTTTCTAATGTTTAACATTGTTTGATTGAATTTTTGTAATCATAAAAAAAAGTTTAAATCATTTTTGTGACTACATATTAGTTAACATGTTGAGTGCAAATTTATGGTGTTTTCCAATGTTTAATATTGTTTTATTGAATTTTGTATTTTTTTTAAAATTAAATCATTTTCATGTGCAACTATTGATAGATGAATTGAACCTCTTTCTACAAGAATTTAAGAGGCTCTTTGATCCATAATTAAAAATGTCCGATTAGGTTTTTTTTCCCTGCCCAATACTTCCATTTAAATAAAAACTACTCTATTGCGGCATCTGCAACTTTCGCTCCTTACATTTTACATGCAAGGATAATTTGTGATAGGGTGTTAGATTCAAATACAAAATTTTGTTAAGCATGTTTCCAACAGATTCCAACACATGTGTGACTTTATTAATGACATAGTTTTGTGCCCACTAGCCCTCTAACAAAGACAACAAATCAATGGACATATCCAACATGACAACTTAGTTTATTATTTGGCAGGGACTACGCTGCCATGCAACACTTGTTTCTTATACTTATGCAAGGGTTTGCAATGAAAATTATTTCTAATTGTGTCAACGATGAAGTGCTTGGAAACTTTAGATTTACCTAGAGTAAACATCTCATTGGCCTAGTAACAAAGTCAAAGTAAACACATTATTTGTGAATCCATATGCACGTTATTAAAAACCCCTCTATGAGACCATAGTTTGTGTAGGTGTGGCAAGAAAAGAATGAATTATGACATTATTAGTTTTTGTAAGATTACTGCCATTAAGAGTTTGATAGGTTAGTCAAATGGAGTTGGAGATATTCTTACACTAAACTTCAATTTCTTGTAAGAATTTTAAATTTTGTCTTGTGAAATTGTCAAGAAATCAGGATTGTTAAATCACCATTATTAAATCGCATTGAGTATGTCATTTATTATAAAATTTGTAATGGGAGTTAAAATTAAGTTAAAGTTTTCAATTTTCAATGGGATATACCAGGAAATATAAATATTGATATATTTTAATAATGAAAGTAATAATTTACAAGGAAGAATATCCTTACATTTATAGATTTTATGATGATCGTTCATGTAAAGTTATATCTTTATGAATGTAACTAATAATAATTATATTGATGTATTAAGTCCTAGTTTAAGTATATATATTATATTATTAATAATATTATTTTATATACATAACATTGTCAACTTTTTCTTCAAGACATTGTCATTTATCTTAATTTTTTCTTTTTTCAATATTATTATTAATATTGCGTTGGTATTAATTATGTGGTTGATCTTCAAATATTTTAACTTTCTATAAATATACTAGCATATCTTTGAAGCGAGGGAAGGGCACGTCGAAGTGAATGTGAGTGGTTATATTTCCCAAAGAAAGGAGGTGTGGTTTTTTGGATGGTCCATGAATAACCAATAGAGAAACCCTTTAACATGTTTCATGTGTTTCTTATTCATTTGTGTGGATGTTAGTCATGCTTTTAGTACCAATCAAAAAGAAGTTTCAACTGATTAATCGTTCATTAATGGATATCCGGTGGAAGGAATTGATGGAGAAATGACGATACATAAAGGGAATCCCCACCTACAAATATATTTCCTTTTGAGAAGGGTACTCCTTTTTGAGAATATAATTTAATATAATAGTGTTTTCTTAGTTATGTCACCTTACACTCTATCTTTTATATCCTTAAGATAGTACATGTTATATCTTCCTTAATTAAATAACTTTATAGTTCTCTGTGATTTAGTTTTTAGTCCAAACCACATGATGTGACAGTACAATAACTAACATACTCTCTAAACGGGCGAATGGAAATGTCGAAGTGTTTTTGAGATTATTGTTTTTAATAAGAACCTTAAAAATATTGTAATTGGAAATATATATATTATAAAGAGAAAAAAAAAGATATCCAGGTGCTAACTTTCCTAAAGGGATAAAAAAAAGATCCAAGTGCTACCATATGGGGTTTAATGAAGGAGACAAATGCTCAATCCTCATTTAATTCAATGGAAGAAGGATTAATCCATGATGAAAAGACACAAAGTCAGGGTTACAAGATTGAAAAGGAAAGGAAAACAATGGTGATAGAATCTCTCGAAAAGAACATAAGATCTCAATTCCCCAGGGGATTGGCAGTGGAACCAATCACACCTTTGCTATCATGGAACCCTCCATACAAGGGTAGATGTGAAAAAAAAACTAGGGAATAAGAAGCAACGCAAAATAAGGCATTGGGTTTATAATATACGTTGGTCGTAACCCTTGATGGATTTCTCAAACTATAAGTTATGCATGTGTTATGTACTTTTATTTTCAATTTGTATTCCATGGTTCTAACTACTTTGATAGTGTTGATATTTTAAGTTGTAAAGGGGTATTTTTGAGTTGATGTAATGAAGAGATACATCTCCAACACCCTTTGGATTCTTCTTTCCACCCTCTATATATAGTTGAGGTGTTTCTTTTTTCAATGATTCAATTATAATCGTTTATGTAAACATAAATAATAACTCTTAAGATGGATCTATGATAATCTATATTAATTGTTGTTCGTATAGGTTTTTTTTACTTATTACTACACATACAAAAACACATACATTCCATACACAACAACATGTATTCTCTCACTTAGGTTGTATAGCCCCTCTCTTCTCTTAGTTCAATAAGTTTTTTATTGATTTTATATATATAGATTTTGTAAATTCTATGATATTTATTCATATTAATAATAGAAAGAAAAAGATGAATATGCATACATGTGTTAATGAGATATAGCTTATGTGGTTAACATGAGAAGTTGTTATCATCCACCCATATTCAACTCACTTGTGATATGCTTATCTCTAGTAAATATTGCCTTCACAAAACATCATTTCATGTGGATGAAGTTTAATACAATCTATGGATAAAATTCCCCTAATCACCACAATTGACAAATAATTGTTTTCCCCAAAAATTGGGGCAATTTCCTAATCATCACAATTAACAAATACTTGTTTTTCTCGAAAATCAGGGCAAAGATGGTGAAGAAAATCCAAAATGAAATGTAATCTAACTCTTTTCTCAACTATAAAATTTTATGTTGACATTTATAATGAAGAAAGTTTTAGATCTTTGGAGGTATGGAATTTTGTAACCCAATGCGGATGAAGATGGTTATGATAATGGATTTAGTGGAAAGACAGTAAATTATAAGAGATTATGACTTATTGGCCTACAATTTTTCAGCATGTGTTTCATTGCAAAATGGTTGTTTAAATTTATACATAATTTTTGGAAGTATTTTTTTTTATTTGATGTCATATGGTTCAGAATTATGGAAGAATTTTGTAACCTGATGCGAAGGGAGATGGTTACGATAATGAATTTAGTGGAAAGATGGTAAATTGTAGAAAATGATGACTTATTCACCTACAATTTTTCAGTGCGTGTTTCACTGCAAAATGGCGGTTTAAATTTATACAAAATTTTTGGAAGTATTTTTCTTTTTTATTTCATATGTCACATGGTTCAGAAATATGGAAGAATGCAATGTATCTTAGGTTCTTTGCTTTTGTTTTTAAAATTAAAATATAAATTTATTTATTTTAATTAAAAATTTTAAATATTTTTTTTTTTTTTTTTTATTCTTTAACAAAATTTCTTAGAACATATATAACATAAAATATTATATAAAAATGACTTTAATTTAAATAAATAAAAAAAAGATTGAATTAAAAAATAACTTTAATTTAAATATTGACAAAAATATAAACTTTTAACTGGCATAGTTTTTAATTTTTTATGAGTTGTTTACATATTATCGTAACGTTTCATTTAGTTGATTTTAACATATTAAATTCTATAAACATAAGCGTTCAAGGATGTGGATCTCCAGCTGGACTCGGAGTTCACGGTCGAATGGGATGGTTACACTCAGCTCCTTAAAGAATCTGGTGTGCGTTTGCAACCTAAGCCAGACACCCTCATCTGGATGGGGGGCGACTGTTCCGGCCAGCTCAATGCTAAGAATGTTTACCAAGCTTTGGAAGCTCTTATCTGGAAGCCATTAAATTCCAACTGGAGACAGAGGATTTGGAGGGACGAATGTCCATTAAAGCTCAAACTATTCGCTTGGCTTCTGCTGGAAAACAAACTATTGTTTTGGGATAATTTGCAAGCCCTCGGCTGGGTGGGCCCGAACTGCCGTTCCCTTTGTAAACTTGACAGTGAATCGACTCTGCATGTGTTCATCCTCTGCCCTTTGACCCGCGCGATTTGGTCGTTTCTTTCACCGGCATTAAATTTCTCCATGCTTTGGACAGGTAACAGTGTGCTTGCATGCTTTCAAAACTGGTTCTCAAACCACAACACGCTTTCTATGCTTTCGATCCACCTGTGCTGGCAAGTCTGGAAGACCAGAAACGCTGCAATTTTTAATGGTAAGATGCCGTCAATCCAATCCGTGTCAACCCTCTTGCTGGTTGAGGCGAACAAATCTGGCAAGACCATAAAGGCTAAGCCATCTCTCCGGCATCCTTTTATCATTCCAATCGATAGGGCGGTGGCCTGGTTCGACAGGGCCTCTCAACAAGGAGGGGCGCTTTGTGGAGCTGGGGGGAAAATTGTTTTAAACCCCCACACTTGCATCCGCTGGACCTTGAATTGCGGTCAGGGTTCTAAGACGAAGGCATAGCTTTTAGGTGCTTGGGCATCTCTAGTTCTGGCTAGCCGACATTCCGATGTTCTGTTCTCCTGGGAGACTCTAAGCTTACTATCGATTGGCTGAACGGACTTGCTGATTTCCAGGTGGCAGCCCTTGATTGCTGGAAAGAAAGAACCAAAGATGCTACTCATCTTTTTAGAAAGCTCTCCTTCAAGCACATTTTCATAGAGGAAAATAGCGAGGCAGATTCCCTCTCTAAAAAAGCATTGCTCCTCCCATAGAGCCAAATCTGTTTTACAATTTGGGAGGATGGCAACGAAGGACCAGCCTACAAGATTAAGCTTTGATTAGGCATCTTCGATCTGAAAGTTGAGCATAGATGGTTTTTCGCCTTGATCGTCGGGACAATGATGGATTGATCCAAGTATTTGAGCAATTCCTCCTTAGTTTTGCTGTTGTTCGAGAAGACGGATTTTGTAAATTTTTATATCCTTATGAATATAAAGAGCATTTTTTCTCATGGAAAAAAAAAAAAAAAGGATGACTTAAGAGTCGAGGATAAAATATGTAACTAGAGAATATGTTTCTCGGTCCACTTGGTAAATAGGCTCCACCTCTATGGGTTTTCTACCTCGATCTACAGAAAAGAAATTGTGCCTAAGGAGTTGGTGGCCATTTGCAGTGTAAGTAATTGATTAGTCACTTGATAAATATAGCTAGATAGTGACTTGGCTCTCCCTCTTGTCGTCTACTTGGAGAACAATGTTTGTTTATCGGCGTGATCCGAAGGAAAACGTAGAGCAACGTGGCAACATGCACGTACATGTGTAACTAGATTCTCTGCTAAAACAAACATGTATTGGGATTGCAAGATACATATGTAAAATCACTATTAGAATCTCATATTTCTCCTCCTGGTGTAATCAAAATTTGTTGGGCACCATTCACCAACTTATGGACCCTTTTATACACCCACCCATTGATCCAAGAGGATATTGGTGGCCACCCCCCTATTCCAACTAGCTCAAAACAAATTTCTGACAATTTACTATTTTTAGCAGGTTTTCGATTCCCAAACTTCTAGGGCCATTTTGAGGGCCTAAATGACGTTTTTTCATGATTAGACTCCTCAACGACACTCAAAACCTTTGATTAACCCCCCAAAATGAGTCTCCTCGTCGATAACTTTCCAACGAGCTATCATGCACCACAAACATAGATCGTATGCAAAAGTTATGACCCCGGGAAGTTGATGTACTAACTTACCCCAACAGGGCCCACATGACTTTTGGCGCTTCATCTCCTAGGGTTAGGGTTTTTGATGTCTAGGGTTTTGGTATTCATGTTTATTGTAAAAAGGCCTTCAGAGCCTCATTGTACTCATCTTCTTACGAATGAGCGTAGTCGTCACATCTCTTCTTAGAGATAAGCTCCCACCATTCTAGTAAGCTTGTCTCAGTCTGCATTTTATAGTTTCAACATATTTCTTATTTAATAGAAGTCCAGTTTTACTGTATCGTTGTTGTTTTTCACTATGTCACTGTGTTAGTATTATAAATCTGTGTTTTCATTTCGTTCTGCTCATAAATTTGAATCAATGATATCAGAGCGGTCTGCTCCTTCTCATTTTTTACTGCATGTCCCCGATGAGGTCAGGGTATAGAAAGTTGGGTATCAAGCTTGTTTCTCTTGAGGAAAAATTCTCTCGCACGCCCAAGAAACCTTCCATGGAGGGTGAAAATAAATACGATGGGACAGGAGATCATTTCAAAATGTTGCTCGAGGAATCCCTCGAGCGACAGAGGAACGAGATGATGGACAACTTTGCAAAAATCCTTCGACGACTGCCAAGAAGTGACACATCTACCTCAAGTGGAGGCGCTGCCCCCTTCAAGGTACAAATAAACTTTGATATTCCTATATTCGAAGGTCAGATAGACACAGATGCTATAGACAAATGTTTGAATCTGCTAGAAGGGTATTTTTTTGTCCATAACTTTTCGAATATATAAAAGATTACTTTTGCGCTCCTCAAAGTCGTTCCCCATGTCAAAGATTGGTGGGAGACTTTCTATGAGAAAAAGGCAATGGAGGAACCCTCATTATTTATAGTCGCACTTACCTAGGAATCCTTCGAGGATGCTATAAAGGAACAATACTACCCTGTTGGAATTTATGACGACCTGTATACAAAATGGACCACACTGCAATAAGAAAGGGACCAAGCAGTGCCAGAGTTCGCAAATATCTTCCATACCTTGCGCACCAAGTTGGGTATCAAATATTTTGAGCGACATTCGGTGCTCAAGTATCGTGGTGGTCTGCATAGATACATCTAGACAAAAATGAAGTTTTTGGATATCTCGTCCTTAGGCGTGGCTTATCGATATGCTGTCAAAATCGAGCAAAAGCTTAAACAAAAGACGCGACAGTTTGGGTCTGGGAACCCCTCAGAGTAAAAGTAAGGCAAGAGAAGCCCCAACCTACAAAACAAAGGACAGAGCAAAGATGGATAGCCTTAAGACAACCAGTCTAAGCTGCAAGCAAAGAAGGACAATAGAAAGATGAACAAAGAGATCGGGAAGTGGTGCAACTTCCATAAGAGCCCCTGGCATAACATTGTTGATTTCCGCTCAAAGCAGTCATTGGTTGCAGAGGTGAAAGCCTATGAATCGGATGCGGGTTCCCACTTTGACTTAGAACCAAAAAAGGGGAGATAGATCATTGACGCGGAACCCGGTGCCACTGTTGCTACCACCAAGATCCAGCTCGGTGAACCTGATGAGCCAGAGGAAGGCGAGTGCCTCTTTCATTCACATATGTGGGTGAAAGGCACTTCATTGCACTTCATCGTTGATAGTGGTAGACATAAGAACCTCATCTCAGCAGAGGTCATCAAGCGGCTGGCCCTCCCGAAAACACCGCACCTACAACCCTACACCATCGGATAACTTTGCCAAGGGAGTGATATTCACGTCATTCAACAGTGTTGCCTGTCATACGACATCAATCCATTCAAAGATGAGATATTGTGTGATGTTTCTCCCCTTGAATTTTGTGATTTTCTTTTGGGCCAACCTTATTTATGGAAACTTCATGTTGTATATGAGTCTAGGCCTCGTAGTGTTATTATTACTTTGAACAGGATACCCGAGGTAGTCCCACCTAGTGCCATTTCCTTGATATATGCCAAGCAATGTAGGAAGGTCATCTCTTAGACCGGGAAGTTTGTATTTTTTTTTTATTCGCTCTCAGAGTGAGCGAAAGATTGCAGCCACATCCACGACCTTCGCTGCTGACCTCTCCATGCAGCAGAAGCAAGTGGATAAGGTCGTGGAAGAATACAAAGACATATTCTCCTCACCTACTGGGGTACCTCTGCACTGTCAGGTCAAGCATTCCATCGATCTGACCCTTGACGGACTGCTACCCAATGGACCAGTCTATCATCGCTCTTTGTTAGAAAATGAAGGCGAGCACCTCTTTCATTCACAAATGTGGGTGAAAGTCACTCCACTGCACTTCATTATTGATAGTGGTAGCCAAAAGAACCTCATCTCAGCGGAGGTCGTCAAGCGGCTCGTCTTGCCGACAACACCGCACCCACAACCCTACATCATCGGATGGCTCCACCAAGGGAGCGATCTTTGTGTCAGCCAATAGTGTCACCTACCATACGACGCTAATCCATTCAAAGATGAGTTATTGTGTGATGTTGCTCCCCCTGAAGTTTGTGATGTTCTTTTGGGCCAACCTTATTTATGGAAACATCATGTTGTCTATGAGTCTAGGCCTCGCAGTGTTATTATTACTTTGAACAGGAAATTGTACAGGATACTTGAGGTAGTCCCACCTAGTGACATTTCCTTGATCTCTACCAAGCAATGCATGAAGGTCACCTCTCAGACTAGGAAGTTTTCCTTCTTCGTGATTCACTCTCAAAGTGAGCGAAAGATTGCAGCCACATCCACGACCTTCGCGGTTGACCTCTCCATGCAACAAAATAAAGTGGATAAGGTCTTGGAAGAATACAAAGACATATTCTCCTCACCTACTGGGGTACCTCTTCACTGTCAGGTCAAGCATTCCATTGATCTGACCCTCGACGCGCCACTACCCAATGGACCAATCTATCATCACTCTCTATTAGAAAATGAGGAGATCAAGCGTCAAATCCAAGAACTGCTCCACAAGGGGCAAATTCAACCCAGATCATCGCCTTGTGGAAGCCCAATCATGCTGGTGCAGAAGAAAGTCAGGACCCGACGACTCTGTATTGATTACCGGTCCCTAAATAAAATCACAGTCGGGAACTGGTATCCTATTCCCCGAATCGACAATCTCCTTGATCAACTCAAGGGAGAAAAATAATTCAGTAAGATTGATCTGAAGTCTGGCTACCATCAGGTCCCAATAGAGTAGACAGATGTATGGAAGACTACCTTCAAGTCAAAAGAAGGTCTTTTTGAATAGTTGGTCATGCCCTTTGGTTTGAGAAATGACCCAACAACTTTCATGAGGATGATGGAAGATATATTACGGCCTTTCACCAATTATTTTGTAGTGGTGTATCTGGATGACATCGTCATCTACAACAAGACTTGGGCCTAACACTTGCAACACATTCAACAAGTTCTGCATACTCTCAGACAACACAAGCTATATGCTAACTTGAAAAAATGCTCCTTCGACATGGACATAGTCCACTACCTAGGCTACATTGTTGATGCACATGGCGTGCATGTGGATCTAGCCAAGATCCAAGTCATCCGTGGCTATCCAGCCCCAACCATGCTCACTAAGCTTCGAAGCTTCTTAGAGGTGGTGGTAAGGAAAAAATTGTGTGAGGCCCATCCCAACAACAAGCGTTCGTTGATATGAAGCAACGCTTGTGCTCAACCCCAGTGCTTTCATTACTCGACCTGCAATAGCCCTTTGAAATCGAGACAGATGATTTAGACTATGTTGTGGGCGCAATCCTCACTTAGCACGACCACCCTGTGGTCTATCATAGTGATTCATTATCAGATGTTGTCTGTAATTACCCTACTTGCGACAAAGAAATGTACTCCATTGTGCAAGCTTATCACCAATGGAAGCATTACATTCTCAGGAAGGAGACAATCATCCACACTAATCATAAGCCGATGCAGTTCATGTAGACACAAGGAAAATTGCATAATGACTTCCATCAGAAGTGGTCCACATACTTGCAACAGTTCCACCTCAACATCCAGTATAAAACAAGAAGCACAAACTGATTCATCGATTGCCTCAGTCAACCTCTAGTTGCGAGAATCACCACAATGCTAAACTCTTGCAGCCACGAGACCTCCAGATGGCCCCACCTCTATGAGAAAGATCCTAACTTCGCCAACACCTACCAGATGTTGGGCACAAACACAACTATAACTAACTTCCATATTAAGGATGGGTTGTTGTGCCATTTGGGACATCTCTGTGTTCCATCAAGTGAGTGAGTGAAGCTGATTTGGGAAGCCCACTAAAGTCATGTGGCATGACACTTCGGCATGGAAAAGACAGTGGCAGTGATGCAACGACACTTCTACTGGTCGAAACTTCGACAGGTTGTCAGCAAGTATATTTGGTCCTGCACTTCCTACGCTATTTCCAAACCGACCACTAAGAAACAAGGTCTGTACACCCCTCTGCCTACTCCTGACAGGCCCTGTGAGATCATCTCAATGGACTACTTGTCGGGCCTTCTGTCCACCAAGCGGGGAAATGACCGTGTTTTTGTGGTTATCAATCACTGTTCCAATATGGCGATTCTGGCCGCCTACAAGAAGAGCATCATAGTAGAGATTGTCAATCTCTTCTTTGAACAAGTGTGGGTACATTTTGGTATCCCACAAACCATTATCTCAGATCGGGACAGTCGGTTCCTCAACACATTCTGGTCACTGCTGAACACCAAGCTCACCAAATCCACTATCTTTCACCCCAGACAGATGGCCAAACTGAGGTCGTCAACTAGATGATCATCCATATCCTGCACATGTACAATTCCAAGCACCCCCACACATGGGACAAGAGTCTTCCCTATGATTATAACAACTACAACAAAGTTATACACAACTCAATCGACCACAACCCCTTTCAAGTGGGGTTGGGATTTCAACCACTGGGTCCCATGGTTGTTGCACTACCCCTTGCGGCCACACAGGTAGACTCATCCCATGCTCCAAATGAAGCTGAAAGAGACACCCGATTCATTGAGCAGATCCAACACATCCGCCAACAAGTTCAAGATATTTTATAGAAGTCCAATATCAAGTACAAACAACGCCATGATCAACACCAGGTGCCACACAAGTTTCAGGTGGGAGACAAAGTTTGGTTGCACTTGCAGAAATAACACCTTACAGGGCCTCATGAGAAGATTTGTCCACTCCATTATGGACCTTACACCATTACCAAGGCTGTGGGTGACAATTCTTTTGAGCTCAACCTTCCCCCCTTCCTTGGCTTGCACCCAGTGTTCAATGTGGGCCTCCTTTGACCATATTTTTCACCATTATTGGACACCTCAGAGATAACAAAAAAATTGACACCAACAGAGATCAACCCTGATTGCATGGAACATGCATCCACTAGTCAGATCATGGACACACAGGTCAAGGGCATGCACCAACAAAGGATCCAACTTTATCGGGTTGTCAAAACATGGTAGCTCCTCCACCAAGGCAAGTGGCTCACTCAGGGCCAAATTCAGTAGAAATTTCCTCATCTGATGGGGGAACTAAAAACAATGGATACCATTTCTTCCTAAAGGGGTAGGGTTGATCTAGGAGGATATTGGTGGCCACCCACCTATTCCAACTGGATCAAAATATTTTCTGGCAATTTACTATTTTTAGCAGTTTTTTTTTTCGGTTCCCAAATGACGTTTTTTCACTATCATGAATCTCAATGATATCCAAAGGCCCTAATTGAGCCCCCTAAAATGAATCTCCTCGTCGATACCTTTCCAACGAGCTATCTTGCACCCTAAACGGAGATCATATGCAAAAGTTACGACCTCGAGAAGTTGATGTACTAACTTACCCAAACAAGGCCCACATGACTTTTGGCGCTTCAACTCCTAGGGTTAGGGTTTTGGATTTCTAGGGGTTTTTCATTCATGTTTATTGTAAAAAGGAATTCAAAGCCTCATTATACTCATCTTCTTGTGAATGAGCTTAGTCATCACATCTCTTCTCAGAGATAAGCTTCCACCATTCTAGGAAGCTTGCTTTAGTCTGCATTTTGTAGTTTCAACATATTTCTTATTTAATAGAAGTCCAGTTTTACTGTATCACTATTGTTATTCACTGTGTCTCTGTGTTAATATTATAAATCCGTGTTTTCATTTCTTTCTGCTCGTAAATCCAGATCACCCATCCATCATCCTTTCAAGCATTTGACTCTTTATTTTAGCGTTTTATTCTATTCATATTGTCACTGCAAGATTTGATTTGTGTTCATACATAGATCTTTGCACTCCAATTGAGCAAGGATGTATTGTATATAACACTAGATCACATATTTAGGGGGGGATTTTTTTTTTGTTTGTTTCTGCTGTGAGGAGAGATTTTCTCATCTGCCTGTATGTTTGCTTGTTGGTCGGAAATTTCTCATTTGCCTGTTTGTTTTCTTGCTTTTGTTCTCTGGCAACGAAAAAATAAACATTTGTGTGTTTGATAATGTGCTTATTATAAAGCTATTTTTTTCATTTGTTGTGTCCTTTCCCACTTGATGTTGGGGTGAAACAAGATCTTCTCTTTTTTTATTAGTTGACGTGAAATAAGAAGTATGCCAAGGTATCTTCATTGCGACTACAAACTTTGAGGGAGGGCTTACATCGTAGATTTGAATTTCTGAGTTTTGATGGGAATTTTAGGTCTGTTTGTTGTGTTGATGTTTGGGCATCATCGAAAAGACATTTTACTAGATTGATAATTTATAATATGAATTAAGTAATATTATTAATGTAATAATATATTTATAATATAAAGTATAAATATATATAATAAAGTATAAAGTATAAATATAAAGTATATTTATATTATATGTATAATATAATATAAATTATAAATATATTTATTACCCAAGGGACTCATCTCTTCATGGATGCTCACCATGATCACCATATGTTCTTTATATATAGAACACTCATCATTGTAATAAGATATTCATTCACATACAATATCATCTCTTATGAAAAATTCAACATGGTATCAGAGCGGGACTGGGCTTGACTCCCTCACAAGAGGGCCCAAGAAAATGAGAGTAGAGTAAAGTCTTGGGAGTGTTAAATTTATGGGGTTGTTGCAATCGCTATGTATAACATATTTACTTTTTACTCCTACCTAAATTATAGAAAGAATTCCATAAATTATGGTGGGCAGTAATTTCTAGTAAAAATGTCTAATTACCTAAATATGAGGAATGTACTGCATATTTACTTCTACCTATATTTATGCAAAGAATTGCATGAATTATGGAGGAACAGTTTAACAAAGTCAAATAATATGTGGATGGATTATAACCAAATTAATCTTTGGGTAGTTACGGGAGGTATTCTCCAACTATTTATAAGAAAGAAAATTAAATTAAATTTTAAATTTAATTTTCAAAGAGACGTGTCTTTTTGGATCAATTTAATATTACTATAAAAAGACACAACAATAGACACACATATTTTTCTCTCTCACACATGGGAAGTGATCTAAGGAAGAGACCGACGTTTCTAAGTAGTTGAAATTTTATGTGTGTAATTACTTAATGATGTTCTAGAGTTTACTAAAGCAATATCGTTGGAAGTAATTACCACTTGTAGAAAATTGTGCTTGTCTAATTTAACACTAGAAAATCAACATGGTTAGCAGTATGGCATCGAGTATATGCTGGATGCGTGTTAGTAGAAGACATATCATTTCAAGGGTCATTGTATATAGTTGTGCACAAGATAAATTGATCTCCTCTAGGAGAGGCTTTTTTGTTGATCTTGTTTCTTGTTCTAATCACGTCACATGTAATAGCTCTGAGAAGGAGCCATAATGATAGTTGCAGGAAGAAACATGAAGCAAGACTATCCATACATAGAGTTGTACACATCCGTGTAATGATGAAGAAGAGGAGGTCAACACATGCAGAGGTAGTGTTGATATTTTCTGTAATTTTAGAAGTTATTCTTAAGTGTTAATGTTTCAGCATGAGGATGACATTCTCCTGAGATTGGGCATGGTAATTTGACCAATGGAGAATGGCCCAGGCATAGTCTTCTAAGGACATAAGACTCAAATTGCATGGCTTTCAACATTCAGAAGGACTAAAATTCTTCTCGTGGCACATATGACAACCTGATAAGGAAGAATGGTCCTTGTAGTCACAGAACACTCCGTTGAGTACGTGACAACCGTGGGACACTCAGTGTGCAGATTGAAGAAAGATTTATACGGATTAAAGTAGGAATCCAAAGCATGGTATGGCAGGATCGACAATTTTATGACAAACTTAGGATTTACAAACAACAATGTAGATCCTAACCTTTACTTTAAGGTTGTGGATGATGGTCCGATAATACTATTGTTGTATATGGATGACCTATTTCTAAAAAGGTGTGGAAAATATCAATTCAGGGTGTAAGAGAAAAACTGGCTCCTGAGTTTGAGATGAAATATTTCGGGATGATGCATTACTTTTTGGGTCTCAAAGTATGGCAGAGATAGGATGAGATATTTCTAAATCAAGGGAAGCATACATTAGAAATCCTGAAGAGGTTCGGGATGTTGGTTTGTAAGGAAATGGCTACACCTATGGTATCAAATCTAGAGTTATTGCAGGATACGAATTTAGAGACTATGAATGTTACTTTATACAGGAAAATGGTGGGTTCATTGATGAACTTGACGAACACAAGACCAGATATAGGTTTTTCTATGAACACCCTGAGTCAATATATGGAGTTGCCTAGGTAGGTTCATTTGGTCGCAACAAAACATGTGATGAGGTACCTTAAGGGTACATATGATTATGGTCTCGAGTATGTGACAGACCATGAGTTCAGGTTATATGGATATTTAGATTCATACTGGGCCGAAAATATTCCTGATCGGAAGAGCACTTTGAATTATTTATTAAGTCTAGCCTCCAGTATGGTTTCATCGATTAGCAAGAAGCAATTGTCTGTAACACTCAGTACAACTGAGGCAAAGTATGTGAAAGTATGTGCAACAAGTTGTGAAGCAGTGTGGCTTCAGAAATTGCTAACTATTGGACTGAATTTGACTTGTAGGTAAGACCTACAAGAAGAGGATGATGAGACTTGTTCTGGAGGACAAGTGATGAAGTCAGCAGGTTGAAGATCCAATTGATATTAAATGCTCGATAGGGATTCAAACAATCAGTTCTAGAGGGAGTTGGGTACTACAGTAAGGAGTAGGAGGCTCCAATAGATGCAGGAATAAGTCATGTGTGTCACTCAGTATGGATGAAGCTGAGTATGTGGAAACATGTGCAACAAGTCGTGAATCAGTGTGGCTTTAGAAATTGCAGACTATTGGACTGAATTTGACTTATAGGTAAGACCTACAAGAAGAGGATGAAGAGACTTGTTCTGGAGGACAAGTGTTGAATTCAATAGGTTGAAGATTCAGTTGATATTCAGTGCTTGAGAGGGAGTTGGATGGTCAGTTCCAGAGGGAGGTGGGTACTATAGTAAGGAGTAAGAGGCTTTGCCAGATGCAAGAAGCAATCATGTGTGGCGCTTAGTATGACTGAAGCTAAATATTTGGAAGCATGTGTAGTAGCAGTGTGGCTTTGAGAACTTTGTTCTGGATTATTTGGTCTCGGACTGAAGGTGATCTTCATTTGGTGTGACAACCAAAGTTGCATGAAGTTGTCAAATAACCTCGTGGTCTATGACAGGTCGAAGCATATCGAGATCTAATATTACTATATTAGGGATATAGTGTAGAAGGGAGCAATGAGGCTCCAGTTTCGTGACTAAAGAGGATCAAGTTGCGGACGTGTTTACCAAGCTACTGTTGAGGATGAAGTTTGAGTACTTCAGGGAAAAGCTTGGTGTGGTCCCTCTTAAGAGGGAGTGTTCTCATCCAACATGAAAAAGGGTTGGAAATAATACATGTGGAAATCATTCAACATGAAAAAGGGTTGTCACTGCGTGTTCTCATCCTACATGAAAAGGGTTGGCACTGAGACAGGTGGAACTCATCCAACATGAAAAAGGGACGACACTGAGTGTTCTCATCCAGCATGAAAAAGGGTTGGCACTGAGAGATATGGAACTCATACAGCATGAAAAAGGGCTGCACTGAGTGTTCTCATCCATCATGAAAAAGGGATGGCACCGAGACAGGTGGAACTCATCCAGCATAAAAAAGGGCTGACACTTAGATAGGTGGAACTCATCTAGCATGAAAAAGGGATAGCAATGAGACAGGTGGATCTAATCCAGCATGAAAAAGGACTGACACCGAGACCAAGGGTGCACATGATCAGGTATTGATGCATTGCAGGGTAGTGGATGTCCTACGGATATGTTGTAGTTATTTGAGAACTACCCACGAGCCTTGGATGCATTACCTGTGAAGTCACAATGGTGCACATGATGAGGTAAATATGCATTGCGAGGTAATGGATATCATGGTGACATGTTGAAGCTATTTGAGAGGTACTCACAGGTAATATTCAAAGGTAATCTTCATAGGTAATCTTGGCATAATGTAGAATGTATCCCTCACTGAGAGGGAGTGTTGATGTTTGGACAACATCGGAAAGACATTCTACTAGATTGATAATTAATAATATGATTATTAATTATCAAGAAATATTATTAATTATAATATTATTAATGTAATAATATATTTATAATATAAAGTATAAATATATATAATAAAGTATAAAGTATATTTATATTATATGTATAATATAATATAAAGTATAGATATATTTATTACCCAAGGGACACATCTCTTCATGGATGGTCACTGTGATCACCATATGTTCTTTATATATTGAACACTCATCATTGTAATAAGATATTCATTCACATACAATATCATCTCTTATGAAAAATTCAACATGTTGATGTGAAATATGGAATCCTCTATTTTTATTGAGGAATAGTTGAAGTTGTTATTGGTGGAACGCGATTTGAATTTTTTTAGAAGGGAAAGGTCTAGGACGTTGGGAGTTGGCCTTAAAGAAGGATAATAAATGAGTTGTATTGGAAGGGAAAACTTTAATCTAGAAATATGTGGGCGTTATTTGGATCATCGACAATGAATCTTTTAGAATGCTTTAATGAAGGCGTTATTTGCATAATTTCGCACTAAGTCATTTCTCTTACTTAGAAATGAAAATATTTTCTTTAGAATCTCTAAGCTCATTAGTGTAGGATTTTTTATTTATTTGTATAGAAATAATGTTTTTCGAGGATTTGTATTGTAATATGCAAGGGTTTTTTCCATTTATCTCTGCATAGGTGAATAAATCCGTTTGAAATAAGATAGTATTTTTTTTTTCTTTCTTCAGTACAAGTTAAATTGAATGCATATTTTGCTTGGAAGAGGAAACCTCTATTAAATTTAGAATTTATGGTTTGTTCCGTGATTTTGTTTACCATAATCAAAATGTTTCTAGTGTAGGGTATACATTCATAATGTTATATTTTACTGCACCTCAGGTCTAGTGTTTTGTTTCTACAACTATATACAAATTTACCCAATTTGAATTGTAAACATAAACAGATTGAGATGCCTAACCATTTAGCAAAATGGAAAATTTAAAGCTAACATTTAGATCAAACACATGTATGCAAGGATTTAATGCTCAAAACCAATGTTCTTAAGCCAAGAACCAATGGGCTCTCGTACCAGGGACAATGGCCAAATTCTTACATAAGAATATGCCAACAACACTTACAAACACTATTGAAACCTTCCTTGGTTTCAATGCCAAATCTTAGCTCCGGAAGAATGTTGTCACACACTTGTGACAACCTTCTTTCTTTGTTGTCCCAAACCTCTGCAAGTGCTGCTACATACCTTGTTTTCTATGCTAGACTTGGTCTTAACAACTGTTGTTACAACCCTCTTGCAGTCCTCAAATTCTGGCCTCCAAGCTGTCCAAAAGTCACTATATCAACCCTCAAGGGGTTGTCCCAAATTTTGGCTATAACAACCCTTGATGGCTTATCTAAGACTGCTCTAAAAACCCCTTAAGTTTGTTATTATCTGTTGTCCTCTTGGAAGACTTCCTATGTTGCAACATTCCTTCATCCACCTTATTTCTTGTGGTTTAACTGGATGTAATAGCCCTTGAGGAATGGATATAACAACCTCTTTCCTCCCATAGTCCACCTAGTTGTCCACTTGTGGTAGCTCCCTTTCTTGGCTTCAGTCCACACAACTTCTGTCTCACACAACAACCTTGCCTTCACCTACTTCACTTCTATAAAAACCTAAAAAAACCCCTTCCTTGTTGTCCCAGCTCTATACTAGCTAGGTCAAACCTTATTCTTAGTTATGGAAACCTCCAAGCACTAGTCACAAACTTCCTTGCTAATGTCCCAGCCTGTGACAACCTTGTCACTTAGGCTGCACCCTTCACTAGCCTCACAAGCACCTGCTGCCACCTTCTTAAGTAGGTCGAGGCTTCTCCAAGGTTGCTACTAGCTTCTCCTAGCAGGTCAAGCCTTTCCCAGGCCTCAACTTTCCCTCTGTTGGCTGCTAACAAATTTTCTTCCCTCCTCCCCACTTGTACCTACCCAAAACAAGACAAAACACAAGAAACTGAGGCTAAGCAACCTCCTCCATAGCTAGACCGGTGGTCACCACACTTGGACTGAAATTTCCAAGCTCTCACACACACCATGAAATGTCACAATGACCTGTCTATTATTTATATAAGTCTTGGGGATCATTATAGAAGCCCTTCCACAAGTCAACACCAATTCATGTTTTCTCTATTGGTGTGAAGCCCCATCACAAAACCATGAAGCCCATTGCCAAGCCCATGAAACCCCAATTTCATTCCAAGGGAGTTTTCACCCAAAACAAAGTGTGATGAGGTGCCCATGACGATTCTCACATGTCTGGCACCTAGGCCAGGTGAGAATACCTGCTCGAGGCTACACAAATCAACACTCCCTCTTAGCTAGGGAGGTATTCTCACCACACTCCACAATCAATTGGAAGTATCTATGTCTCCCATATTGGAAGTAACTCTACCTCCCACACTAGATCTGCTACCACAACTTCTTTCCAATCCGCCTGATTGGTTGCCCCCTCTATCACTGAAGCAAACATGCTCTCCAATCCTCCTGATTGGTTGCACCCTCACTCACTGAAACAAATCCTCCTGATTGGTTGCACCCTTAGTCATTGAACCAAATCATGTTATCTGACATGATCCCTCCCTGGAAGACACCCCACTTCTAGAAGCCTCCCGCTCCTGAGCCTCATGTTTGGCCATCTCAACCCATGACACCCTCTTAAAAGTCTTGGAAGATGCCTCTCTCCCATCTGGAACAGAAGGTTGGCTCCCACTAAGTGACTGAATCTCCCTCTGAAGCCAAACTCCCTATGAGTTTCTTGACTTACTCTGAAGTTGGACTCCGTATGAGTCTCCTAACTCCCTCTGAATTCGAACTCCCTCTAAATCAATTGACTCCCTCTGACTTTGGACTCCGTTTGAGTCTACACAACCTCTGGAGCTACCTACTCCATGTCCACTATCACTCTGCATAGTCCTAAGAGGTTACCCCTCCCCATTGGATCTTGAGGGTTGGATCCCTCTGAACTATGGATCCCTCTGATCCTATACCATTGGTGGAGTTACTTGCTCCCTCTTTAACTATGTTTTTGGTGGGGTCACCTGCCTCACAACTGGTGGAGCTACCTGCTCCTCCTCTTCTGTATTTATGCTCCTGCTGGTCACAACACACATAGGTTGGACCCGTAACCTATATAATTTTCCCTATCTAACTTCAATACCATTGTTGTGCCTGAGATAGATCCTCTCAGCATCCAAGAACACCTATCCATCCTGGAACAACACTGCATAGCCCTACTCCTCAATCATTGAGCCTAAGAACAGACTCCTGGCACCCATAACACATTTTCCACTCGCAACACATCCCCTGACTCCATATGTAACACCACTACTCCAAATCCATGTATTACATGCTTGGTCCTCATGCCAAGCTCCTCGTACATACCTGAGTTAGACACTGTGAAGATTTCAAACAAATCCCATGGCCCTGTCATGTGCCGGTGGCTCTCATTGTATAAGAACCATGCAATCCTCCAAGGCAAACATCCTACTTCCCCAAATCATGACCATCCAATGAATTTCTCCCCAAGTCCATCATCCAATTTATCCCTAGACTCTAACCGAGTCTCTTCCTAGATACAATTAGTCCATAGTATATCAAACCCTGGAAACGTCTCTCGTGCAGATATCCCCTATACAAATGGTTCCCAAGACCTAGGAAGACCTCTCAGTGTCTACGCACATTCTGAAAATGAACTTGTGTCCTCTCTCTGAACAGTCCCAAGTTGCAGCTGGACACTCGGTCTAGTCCACTCACTACAACTCATCTTTGCAAGTGCCCTCATCCTCCCGGGTCAAATACCTCATACATTGTCATACCTCAACAATGTGAAACTCTCTGGCCCAATGAAGACTCTATCTCATCAACCTGCCATCCACATGAAGCTATCTCGTTTGTGCCAAAGCAACCAAGTTGCATCCATTGAAACTCACTATGAAAAGCCACTGGAAGTCCATCGTCAAAGTTGGCAACTCTATGCCAATCCACCAGAACTCCCAACCTACCACACCACCGAGATACAATAGCCCACAACTCCTTGTTTGGATGGTTTTCTCCATGTCTCAAACCAAATACCATTTAACCTGCTGCTATCTACAACAATCACTGTGGCTCCCTCTCAAAGATGACTCTTCAACACTACTACAACTCCCTCCCAGAGCTGTCACCTGTGTAAATAACTCATATCCAACTGCATCTCATAACCCCAAGCTCTAATTCTATGTTATATTTTACCGCACTTTATGTCTGGTCTATTTTTTCTACAATTCTACACAAATTTACCCAATTTGAGCTGTAAACATAAACACACTGAGATGCCTAAACATTTAGCACAACGGAAAATTAAAAGCTAACAATTAGATCAAACATAGGTACACAATGATTTAATTCTCAAAACCAATGTTCTTAAGCCAAGAACCAATGGGCTCTTGTACCAGGGACAATGTATTGATTCTTACAAAATAATATGCCAACAAAACTTGCAAACACTACTAAAACCTTCCTTGGTTCTAGTGCCAAATCTTAGCTCCAGAAGACTGTTGTCACATACTTGTGACAACATTCTTTATTTGTGTTCCTAAACATTTGCAAGTGCTTCTACACACTTTGGTTTATGTGCCAGACTTGGTCTTAAAAATTGTTGTTGTTACAACCCTCTTGCAATCCTCAAATTCTTCCCTCCAAGTTGTCCAAAAGTCACTATATCAACCCTCAAGGGGTTGTCCCAAATTCTAGCTATAACAACCCTTGATGGATAACCCAAGCCTTCTATAAGAACCCATTAAGTTTTTTATTGTTGGAGGTAGGCCAAAGTCCAAAGTGGAAAATCAAGGCATTTTTGGGGAGAGAAAGCATGCATGAGGAAAGTGACAAATGGAAGGAAGCACAACACGCATGCATGCAAGGAAGGAAACAACTGGAAGGAAGAACAACATGCACGCATGGGAGGAAGACCTAACGATGGTAGGGTTAGGGTTTTTGTAAGGTATTGTAATGGTTGAAGAGCCAGAAATGTATAAATATATATACTGAGGTATTATAGAGGGTTCAAACTTTTGTATTGTTCAGATTGTTGTTGCTGTAGGAGTTACGCATAAGTTGATGCAATAGGTAATGTTTTTCTTTAAGACCTATTTTGTATAAGCTATTGAGCTAAGACGGGAGGAAGGAAGGTATATCTTGAGGGTTAGATTGCAGGCTGTGGAGCTTGGTGCGATCTAGTTTGCCTCATATAGATCTTACCCGACTATGGAGAATTGTAAAGCGCGCAACGCCGTAGATGTGGAAATACCATAATAAAAGAGCCAAGAGACAAATCGTTGTGGACGTAGCCTAGGAGGGGGTGAACCACGGTAACATCTGTGTTATGTGATGAATGCATGCATGCATATCCTTATTGTCTTCAATAGTTATTATTATGTTAAATGAATGAGTTATCATATTTCCTGTTTAATTACTTTTGCGATATTGAGGGWATAAGCGGTTGGAGTTACTGCATAGTTGTGAAGARCAATATGTTGCATTTACAATTTATAATATATGGTTCAAGATTTATCTCTCTTATCTCACACTCAATCCTAGGTTGTAAACATCTGAGTCTTACAACCACCCATTAAAGCTATCTCAGGTGAGACTGCRTAGTGCATCCTGTGTGTTGTGTTACCTTCTGGTTCACCAGGAGGGCCGATAGTTTTAGAGGCTTTGTTGGAAACCCAAAGACATGAACCCTAGGTCAATGTAAACTCAGACAATATACAATAGAAGTAACCAACAAATGGTTTCATTGCCATTGGTAGGAACAAGAGAGGGTTGAGTAGATGAGATGAGTTGAAGACATGTCGTTGGAGGCAGATCAAGAAAATATTAGGGCAGAGAGAAATGAGCCATTAGAAGGGAATGATGAGACCATTGAATCCTACAAAAGAAGAGATAGAAAGCTGGTGAGAGAAAAAGAGCTAGAGTTTGCACAAAAAGATAATAGAAACCCTAGAGTAACACCCCCCAAATATCTTGAGAAATACGTGTTTACTGATTTACACGAAGTCTTTTTCTACGATTTTCCACACTTTTTGTAGGAGTGGATACTAAGGTTGAAGGATAACCATGCAACAAACTGGATTCGACAGCTAGAGTGGAACCCAGTATAGATTGAGCAACTTCAACAGGGGAACAACAAATTCACCCGCGCAGTAGACTTTTGGCTTGATAGTATTGTTGTAGGGTTTATAACAGAGTTTGCAGTAGACATAGCGAAGCCATACATCGCAGTGGAGAAAGAGTTTATATGGGGACCTCAAGGAAGGTACATTCAATTGATGTATACTTCTAATAAGATACTGTTATATAACAAAGGTGTAATGATAATGGAATCAGACAACTAAACTTCCTTGCGTGCATGGGGGAAGAGGGGAAGCACTTACAAAAAAAGGAGAAATGGAAGGAGGAAAGGATAAGGGAAAGGAGGAACCCTTGGAACCATTCATGATGGATGACGACTAGATCAAGAAGATCATGGCGACAACTCGAAAAACGCGTAGCAGAGTACCCTACCAATACAAGGTGAATACCAAGAAGAGAGCCATAGCTGCGAGGGAAGGCTTGGCGAGTGATGAGGAAGAGGTAGAGGATCTCTGGGCTATGGAGTAGATTGAGGAAATCCTGCGTGCAACATATGAGAGGAAGATAGGAGGTCCAAGAACGACAAGAGAAGGTAGCCAACCTATCCATATTAATGTCAGCGTGGAACCCATAAACCCATGTGCAACTAATACACCAAAGAGAATACCATCGTTTAGACAACCAAACTTCAGAATAAGTCAGACAACAAGAAGTACATCTACACAAGGAACGACAAATGGAGGAGCCAATTCAGGCAACACTAGTCAAGTATCTACACCACGCGAAGGTAGTAGTTCAGCGTTCGAAATGGCAGGACACGATCCCACCATCAGGTTACCCAAATTTTGAGGAGAAGCAACAGAAGACCCTAAGAAACATTTGTTCATTTGTGCAAATATCTGGGAAACAAAGCAGATCATTGATGAAGATAACAAACTTGCGTAGTTAGCCATTACGCTAATAGACCGCGCACTAGACTGGTACATGAGTTTAGACGCAAATAGTGCTCCTGGGACGACAAGGACACTGGAAGACATTAAGAAGTTACTGATAAATGAGTTCCAGAAGCCGAGCTCAGAGGATCAGTACATGAATGAGATGATCGAAATAAGACAGAAACCAAGAGAGTCCGTATGGGAGATTGATAAGAGATTCAAGCGACTGAAGGGAAAGTTGAAGTATCTCATGATCGAAATGCAACATAGACACTTATTTGTCAATTCACTGTTACCACACTTAAAATACCCTTTACGACAACAGAAGTTCCAAATGCAGGCAGAGGCTCTGCAAGAAGCCTTGTAGTTGGAAAAAAATCAGTATCAACAGACAGACCCAGCTATCGAAGAGCTGAATGAGGATTTAAAGAAATTAACGTTTCAGGTGAACCAAAATAAGAACAAGGAAAAACGAGAAGCTGTTTGGTGTACTACATGCAGGAAAAAAGGACACCACAAGAATGAATGTCCAACATTCACACAATATATGGCATCAGGAATGCCAAATTCGCTACCAATAGGAGGATTGTGGTGCAAAATCTACAAGAAACCGGGTCACAACTCTTATCACTGCACGATGATGCAGAAATACTAGACAGTCTCGAAGAGCTCATATTGCACCTTTTTTCAAGTCAGTGGGCCACGATGACAAATATTGTAGAACTATGGAGTTGATGCGAAAAATGAGATCAGACGCATATAGAGTGCAGGCATAAATGATGACTGGGAAAGCCACACCATAGTTTAATCAAGTTCCATCTCCATACAACACTGCACAACAACAGTATAATACTGCGCAACAACCATAGAATAACACACAACCGTAGTACAAGACAGAACAACCTCAGTACAATACCACACAGTATAATCAGGCGCCTCAGTATAACACACCAAGAGGAGATCGAGTAGGCTATAGAGGTGGAGGACGGGCCCGAGGAGGTTTCGGACGAGGTAGAGGACTAGTGGTATGTCACAATTTCCAACAACTGGGACATTATGCAAGGGAATGCTCACTTCCACCAGCCACTTGTATGTACTATCGCGCATCGGACCATGATACAGAGGAATGCCTGACACTACTAGTAAAGATCCAGGAAAAGAGGAACCAAAATAACCAGAATGTTTAGTGGATTTCTACTGAAGCAAGGGATGAAGGACGAAACATCAATATAGTTACTTGGAGAGGATCTAAAACATGCGATGAAACTGTTCGACAAGAACCAACACAAAACTAGTGGGTCAAGAAGAACATCGAACCAAGGAGACAGCTCGACACGCAAAATGAGAAAGCAATATTTAAGGAAGCCAGACAAGAATTTCATAAGGAAGACATAGCGTCGACTTCAACTGCCTAGCAAAACAAGGAAGTACCAGAGTATGAGATGCCTCCATTATTGGATCATACCAATGAAATGCAACCCATGGGACAAGTAAGTACAATCAAAGGCTTTATGCAATCATGTGTAAAAGTATTAAATGATCCATCATCTGTGAAAATATTACAAAACATATTAGAAAAATGTAGTATGGAGACGAAAGAAAAACTAGAACCAAAAAATGTCAATCACCTGCATACAAGGAGAAGAACTAGTAGGGAATTCAAACTGAATGCCAACATCGAAGATTTCAACATGGGAGACATCATACTGGATCTAGGGTCTGAAGTCAATGTACTACCAAAGAAGACATGACAATGCATGGGAGAGCCCACACTAGGATATTAACCTGTTTAATTGAAACTGGCAAACCAACACATAGTCCTACCAATCAATAGATTGAAAGGAGTGACAGTAGACCTGGATGGAGTGCGCACGAAAGCAGATTTTGAAGTTATTGAAATAGTAGACGACACAACACCTTACGCAATGTTTCTTGTTCTGGATTGGGCATTTGACAACCAAGCCATAATCAACTTGAAAACCAGGAAAATAACATTTGAGTCAGGAGAATACAGGGTCATCGCGCCATTAGACCCATCAGAAGGGGAGAGGTTTGTAGAACCTACTTGCCTAGACTTAGAGGAAATCGACCAGTTGTACAGAACAACTGTGCGCGATGAGGATTACGTAAACCCAACTGCAAACGGGATACTCAGTTGGCAGAGCATTGCTTCATGTGCAACAGACTCAGATACCGGTGTAGAAAAATGGCAACAAAGGCTACACAAAGTATCCATGAGAAGATGTGCATGAATAGACCACACAGTAATATGGGTAGGCATAGAAATTAGGGAACCACCCTATTCCATGGAATAAATGATTTGGAAACATTCTTGACACAGTACGAAGACACAGTGTTAGAGAACAAGAGACTGTTAGCACTTGATTTAGCACTCAAGGCCACAACCACAAGATGGTGGGGCACGCACAAAGAGACTGTTGACCCTTGACCAAGTTTTGGGAGATTCTTGGTCATATTGAACTATGTTGGGACTTCGACAGTCTGTCGAAGGAGGAGCGCAAGACGAAGCAGAGATCAAGGGATATCGACCCACTTTGGGTCCTTTTTGGGTTTTTGGGATAATGTAATGGGAATGGGATGTCGGCCCATGGGTTTACCCATATTTAGGCCTATTTTGTATGTATAAATACAAGGATAGGCAATGTAAGAAGTCGAATAATGCATCTATGTGATGTGAATGTATGCTAAGTGCTAGTGTGGATTGTAAGGGCTTTGTGCATTATATGTAAGACTTGCAGAGCTGAGTGAAAGTCCTTGTGCGAGACTGTAGAGGGCTTTGTGTTGTAATGCAAGGAAGAAGGATCTAGCGAGCTGCACAGATATTATGTCCTATGCAGAGTAAGGGTTTTGACGGCTCTGTGCTTGTAACCGATTGATTGAAGACTATAAAGAAGAAGAGTTGGTGGACGTAGCCCCAGGGAGGGGGTGAACCACATCCTGTGTTATGATGCTTTGTGCTTTGTCTTTATGTGATTTACATGTTATTTGCTAAGTGCTTGATATACCTACTTATGCTTTGTGCTTATTAGATGTGAGAATGTTACATCTAATCTATATGGTTATATTTAGTGCCTGATCTACTTGATCTGATCTATTTTCCTATGCTAAGTGCTTGAATACGGTAGATTAGTGTGAGTACTGAGAAGCTATATTCTTTTAGCGAAGTAGATATTGCTTGCATATTGAGGAAATGACGGTGCTGAGTGATTTATTAAGTGTTAGAATCACAGATATGTGTCCTAGCTAAGGTTGGAAACACCTGAGTCTTGCAACCACCCTTGCCTCTACCTCGGGTGAGACTTCAGCTGCTTCGCAGGTGTTGCCGAAAGGGTTGGTAGTTAGGGATTTGTTGGTGCGTTGTTGTAGTGTTGAATCCTGGGTAAAGGATAAGTGCTAGTGTGAATTGTAAGGGATTTGTGCATTCTGTGTAAAACTTGCAGAGCTAAGCGCAAGTCCTTGTGCGAGACTGTAGAAGGCTTAGTGTTGTAATGCAAGGAAGAAAGATCTAGCGAGCTGCACAAATCTTCTATCCTGTGCAGAGTAAGGGTTTTGATGGCTTTGTGCTTGTAACCAATTGACTGAAGACAATAAAGAATAAGAGTTGGTGGACGTAGCCCCAGTGAGGGGGTGAACCACGTAAACGCTGTGTTGTCTTGCTTTGTGCTTGTCTTAATGTGTTTATGTCTTCTTTTGCTAAGTGCTTCAAGATGATTAGATAGATCTGCTTATGCTTAGTGCTAATGATATGAGAGAATATTAGATCTGACTCACATGAATGTGCTTAGTTTTTGATCTGCTAGATATGACCTATCTATTGATGCTAAGTGCTTAAGTACGTTATAAAAATGTGAATGTTGCGAAGCCTTGTTTTATCAACGAAGTAGATATTGATTGCATATTGAGGAACTAACGGTGCAAAGTGATTTACTAAGTAGTACAATCACAGATTTGTGTCGCAGCTAAGGTTGCAAACACCTGAGTCTTGCAACCACCCCTACCTCTACCTCGGGTGAGACTTCATCTGCTTCACAGGTGTTTCCAAAAGGGCCTATAGTTAGGGCTTTGTTGGTGCTCTATTGTAGCGTTGAAACCTGGGTTTGCCCCTATGCCAACAAATGGTTTCGTTGCGAGGACCTGAAACTGTGATTGCTGGAAATGAATAAGAAGAAGCTTTGTGAAAATATTCGACCGTGGATTGTGAAAGATCTATGCATAGACCTATGCCCTAGCGCACAATATTCTACTTGATTTATAAAGCTCAGTGCTAAAGAAGGAAACTCGATCTGAATAGAAGAGGTCGGATTTGAAGGAAAGAAGCAAGATCTGAAAGCTTTGTGCTCTAAGAAAGGTAAAAGTGAGTATTTATAATTAAAAGAGGTAAGATATGAAAGCTCTATGCTCTGATAAAGGTAAGAATAATTAAAAGTTTTAGATCTGGAAGCTTTGTGCTCTGTAGAAGTAAGGTAAGTAGAAATTTTTGTTTCTAGAGTATGGATCTAGTCATGTTTAATAGAGTCTATCCTAGTTTGAAAACTAGGGCATTAATAGCTAAAAGAAGGTTTGATATGAGTAGATTTGATAAGAATAGTGAAACATATGTTATACCTATGCATAGAAAGAATGTTTGGACTAACGAGTGGATGCAGGATCCTAGAAATAATTTGTTGCAGGTTAGCTACCATGATCCTAGTGCACAATACATAAGAGGCTGGGGATCATTTAAAATAAAGAGAGGATTAACCCTCTATTACAGTTGCAGAAGACCGGGACATCTGGTTAAGGAATGCCCTAGTGGAAGACCTAGTTTCCTCTATTGTAAGGCTCTAGACCATGAAGTATTGGATTGCCCTAGAATGATTTCTAAGCTTGAAAGAATGAATTTGAATCTAGAGAACCCTAAGGCAGATCCAGAAACCGTGATTATGGCATAATACCAGAAGGGATCCGAGCAAGCATTGCTATAGATGAAAGAAACCCTGAATAACCACCGACATGTCAGATTATTAGAGATATTCAAAGGAAAATAATGCATCGAAGCAAGAATAGGAGACTTCAACATTGACTGTGTTCTAGATGAGGAAACACGGGTGAATGCCATGACTGAGATAAATTTGGAAGCTATAGGGGGGCCTACTATGACTCCCTCATTAGGAGGAATAGGGTTCTTTAAAGGAAAACTGGTAAACCTGTGTGGAAGGCTCGCCCAGATACCTATGAATGTTAATGGAACTTCGACGGAGGAATATTTTGAGATTATTAAATTTGTTGAAGACTACACCCTGTTTACCATGTTAATAGGAAAACCTTGGATTGACAGAGATCAAGCCAGTCGAAAGAAAGAAGAAGAAGACTTGGAGCAAAAGAAACATGAGTTAAAAGATTTCGTGACCAGAAGGATCACACACTTGATCAAAGAACAAGAGAACCAATCAAAGCTATTTGACACTAGAGACCCTGATGTCGAAGCTGCAAGAACACCAGAAGACCCATAGAAGATTGAAGTACTTACTAGAGATAAAGAAGAGGTATTACCCCTGAATCCTAAGAAAGAATCTCAACAGTGCGTGGTGACTATGTTAAAAGAAGATAAGAATCAAAATGGAAAAATACATACTGAGTCGAAGCTCACTGGAAAGAAGGCTAGAAAGCTAAGTAAGAAGAGGGCTAAGATTGAAAAGTTACAAATGATTCCAGAGGGAACTTCGCAGATTTTTTTTTTGCAGAATTGGAACTTCGTCGGGATATCAGAACAACGACAAATGGTACTTCGCCAGGGCGAAGCAATATAGCCGTTGGGGCCGGTATATCCATTCAACTCCCTTTCCGAATGGGTCGAAAATCATTTACACCTTGACACCAGACTGTTGGACTGCACCATAATGGACAGAACAAGAGTTAATGAGGCCTCATACCCATTACAAGTGAACTATTGTAGAGTTGCCTACTTATCTCGTCGCGCCATGCATGAAGAAAACTTTTGCTAACTAAGAGTTTGAGCCCGCAGACTAAGTGAATTGTATACAATGATCATTACACTATTTCTGTTTGTTCTAGTACCGTATCTAAGTTCATCGTGACCCCGATAATTTTAATCTGAGCGCATATGTCCAACGAGCTCACTGCAGTTGAAGAATCAGTAACGAAAGTTCTTCTCGACTTAATGACTGAAAGAGTCATGTCATAGAGAGGAGTGTCTACAGGTGTACAAGCATATTCGACGAGAGGACTTTCGACCTCTCTGTCCACTACTCAAGCTGGTCCATCCCGACCAGTAGATGAAAAGCGAACTAAGCATAGGGATGACCTCGTGAATGCTAATTTAATCCCGAGTATACTACCCACCTATCTACCACCTCTGAGCGGCGCAATCAATTGAGACAGTGTGCCCAAGTATTTTGAGTACACCTTGGTCACTGCATACCTCCTAAAGAGGATACATGCAGTTCGCGTCGACCAAGATAAAATTGTAGCATTGAAGTTTAGTGGCTTCAACCTTGACGAAAGGAAGGTCTATAGCATGCTTGCCCTAGATAAGTATATGATCAGAAAAAAGGAAAGAATTCAAAGATAATTCCTCAATCATGGACCCATAACCTCACACAGTCCACACTGCTCAACGTCATGAAGATCCCGCACTTTGGAAGGCACCAAGAAGTGAACTCATGCGTCAAGCTACTACTGTCTTGTTACCATGGAGGATACTTATGGTTAAACCATCGTATCACAGTGGATCTGACATTGATCAATCAGATCACAGGGCTCAACATGCAAGGCCCTGACCCGCAAGATTTTTACCTGGGAAAAGTCATGGATCGCGCTCTTGCGCAGAAGATTAAAGACACCTATGGAGATGTCGAGAAGGGAACACGAGGCTACAAAGTAGCTTCTATCCAGAGTGGCATAGTGCACCTCGCCTGCCAATTGATCGTAGGAAATTTGGTGCGAAAGAATCGACCCACCCAAGTCACTGGTTTTGTAGTTGACCTCGTAGGGAAGTGCGCAAAAGGACTTTAGATGAATTTGGCACAGTACCTGGTAAACCAGTTAGAACTGGATTGCAGGGAAGCCTAGGATCAAGGGTATGAATTTCACTTCAATTGGCTATTGATCCTGATCGCTTTCGTTGCATGGGAGATGCCGAAAGGTGCGACCTTCTCGGACATCGAGCCATTTGAACCTCTAGCCAGAAAGTTTAGTACACTGTGGTACTCAAACGACATGAATAAAAAGTGGCAGTTAAATGCCATGTTCCATATGTATTACAACCAGTTGAAGGTATCCATCCAGTTTGAGCCTTGTATGACCCCGAATACCCTCCAGAAGTTTCGATCCTTAATGAAATTCAATGCGGACTGCCATTTTATTTACATCACAGCGCACATAGATGGACATAAACAACAACTGCAATCATAATACAAGCTGACAGAGGATAACTTGGAAGAAATTACCAAGGAATGGTTAGCGGACCTCCTTGTTCCAGTAGACCTTGCGGAGATGTCCAATGTTGAAAGCCTATAAACAATGTAGGATACAGCTGGACCTAGCAAGATAAAGAAGATCGAAGAGGTCCATGATTTAGACAGTGCATCTGTGAAGACTGCTTCCATCTCCACAGAGATAGGAGGATATGACTGAGAGATATATGGTGCATAAGTTGAACCGAAGAAAGGCGAGGTTACACTACCTAGAGACAAGGAGGACCCATCGAAGAAAAGGAAGATTTCCCCTCCGAAACCCTCTTCTAGGAATAAATCAAAAGCAACCAGGACCAAATTTGAGACCACCCTCACCTCAGATGACTTCGACTTCATCGTCACAGCAATGAACGATGCCTCGCTAGAGATAGCAGAGAAGCAAGAAGCTAAGTAGGAGGAGGTGTTCAGTCAGATTAAGGATGAGCTCCAAGGGGTGCAACAGGAATTACAGTCCATCCGCGCAGTTTCTATTGCGCCTCTGTGAGCAGGAGTAGTAGAACTAGGTGATGAGCCAACTCAACTACACCACATCACTGATATAATCGAAGCTCACCTTCGACGAGCTCAGAAAGAGACAACACAAGCCACCTAGGCTTTAGTGCAAGTACAAAAAGACCTTGAGGAGCAACGTAGTGCTGCAGAACAGAAAAATCTTGCTTTGCAAGCGAAGTGGGATGAAGAAAAA
>JASDQU010308760.1:151904-162247 GCA_032191745.1 Picea mariana
ATATATATATATATATATATATATATATATATAATTGTTTTGTACATACTGGATTTCCAAGTTGGTATCAAAGCTGATAACTCTGAATAACTCCCTCATGGGAGGGCCTAAAATATAGAGTGTGTTGCTATACGTATGTGTAGCCTAGAATATAGAGTGTGTTTCTATACGTATGTGTTTTGTTTGAGATATCGTTGCCCAAATATTTGCTGACCAAACGCTTGGAGAAATCGCTTCATGCTACATCTGTTGGTGGATATCTGCGGGTGTGGAGGAGCTGTCACCAAGGAGAGGGCGCATGTAGATCTGAGATATTGACAAAGTTGAGGATGAATTCATGTTATTGGGTTGCATGGAAGAGTTGTGTTCTAATCGCCCTACCACCATGGAATCACTACCAGATCCACGTGCTCAAGAATATCAAATGTGTTGAGAATATCAAAGTATCAGGATTTGCCACTTCAAAGGACTGACTTGCATAGTTGGTTATGCAATTGAATTAAAGTCAAAGCGATTTTGAATGGTGGATAATGTTTTTATTATAATTATGTTTACTATGGATGTAAAATGAATGGTGTAATATGAAGCTGATATGCAATGGTTGATGCAATATGTTGTTCACTCTCTATCACCACCTATGTCAACAATTTTATGGATGGATAATACTTAATCTAATTACTCATCTTCATATCACATTAAACATTTTCCTATCTCCTACAACATTTAAGGTTATATTTAGATCTTTTTCTAAATTCTCAAAGATTGCCCTGCCACCAGATCCATGTGCTTCACTCAAAGTGTGAGAAGTTGTTTTTTTGCTTGCTATTGATAGGATGTCTTCGAAGAATCATTATCTAGATCTAGTGCTCATTGGAGGGAAATTAAATCACCGTTGTGGAATACAACCCATGGCATTTCAATCTAAAAGAGTTCGCCATTCATCAACATCTCTATGTTGACCAGTTTAGAGAGGAGTTGATTCCACATTTATTTTGGTGGAAAGTTCGTATTTTGATTGAGGATTTATTTTGTGAAAGTTTTGAAGAGCTTGTGTGCTTGTGAGTTTTTTAAAGAAGAATCTTTGATAGAATATAGTAATATAATTTAAGTTGGTGGTTCTTGATGTATGTGGTGCCACAAGAACATGTTATTAGTTTGATTATGCCTACAGTCTGTTACAACTTGTGGTTCTTGGAGGATGCGGTGACCCAAGAACAATGACTACTGGTACAGTTTGTGATCATTGTGTATGTGAAATAGGTCACTTTGTAAGATTGATTGTTGGATACATTCAATATCTAGACTGCTCTCCTATATAACCGACGAATACAACATGCTATGTACTTCAATAGATGGAAGTATGACAATAGAATGATTCATTATCGAGACTACTTGTTTGACAAATACAATGAGCTATGTATTTTGGCCGACGAAAGAATGTTAAGATTTGATAGTAATTACAAATACGTCATTGATGGTCCGAAGCAATTATATCTTCAATGGATGAAGTGGTAGACTAAATGAATGGGTGAGAAAAAACGTAGTCTACAAAAGTTCAGAAATGGATAGAGGTGCCGATGAAGATCATACCATACAAAGATCAAAGTCCAAAAATATTTTTATGTGATTTTAATATTGTTATTTGTGATGTAAGCATTAAGGGAGGGTGTTAGAATTAATGCTTACTTGAGAGATTGGTTTGGGTTTATTAGATCTGGTTGGTTGTGGAAGATCTTTTCCAACTATCATATCCTATTTATGTGTGTGTAGTTGAGAGATTCACTCATGAGTTTGTTATGTTGTTGGAAGAAAACTTCATATATAAATATTGCTTAATTAAATAATAAATATATATAAAATTGTTTTGTGCATAGTGGATTTCTAAGTCTTTTGTCATATTTACTTTTTGTTGTCTATATTATTTTTTGGTTTGTCCTTTTTATTTTTTATTGTTTTTTTAGTTCTCTTTTAACTTTGTCCACTTTTGATATTTTACGTTTATTAATTTATATGGTTTGATTTTTAATATTAATGAGATGGTGTCTTTCTTGGTGGTTTATGCATCTACAATCTCAACGATTTACTTTAGTCTTGATGATATACTACATATAAAATGTGGACTAATTGTTTCTAAACATAGTGAATCTAGAAGTCTATACAAACAAACTAACACTCTATAAAAGCATAACACAACAGATTAATACATTGTACATGGGCTTATGCCTCCAACTTTCTCTGGTCCTTTGGACTCCGGGAAGTCTCAGTTTCAAGTCCAATTGTTTGGTTGATTGATTCAAATGTGCTAGTTGAAGTATTTTCAGCAAGGTGGAGTATTGCACATGAAGTTAGCTCGCATCAAATAGACAGATCTTTGGGGTATGATTGAGAATAACTCTTTCTACAGGGCTAAGAAAAGTCACCAGGCCGCCACCAAGATACAATGCAGAAAATTCGACGAACTAACAGCCTCATTGGGATGGCGTTCAGTTTCCAGATTCCATCACTCTCTTTCACAATCCGACGCGTAATAGCGAACTAGNTCCTTTTTATTTTTTATTGTTTTTTTAGTTCTCTTTTAACTTTGTCCACTTTTGATATTTTACGTTTATTAATTTATATGGTTTGATTTTTAATATTAATGAGATGGTGTCTTTCTTGGTGGTTTATGCATCTACAATCTCAATGATTTACTTTAGTCTTGATGATATACTACATATATTAGATCTAAAATGTGGACTATAAAATGTGGACTAATTGTTTCTAAACATAGTGAATCTAGAAGTCTATACAAACAAACTAACACTCTATAAAAGCATAACACAACAGATTAATAGGCTTATGCCTTCAACAATCTCAGTTTCAAGTCCAATTGTTTGGTTGATTGATTCAAATGTAAAAGCATAACACAACAGATTAATAGGCTTATGCCTCCAACTTTCTCTGATCCTTTGGACTCCGAGAAGTCTCAGTTTCAAGTCCAATTGTTTGATTGATTGATTCAAATGTGCTAGTTGAAGTATTTTCAGCAAGGTGGAGTATTGCACATGAAGTTAGCTCGCATCAAATAGACAGTTCTTTGGGGTATGATTGAGAATAACTCTTTCTACAGGGCTAAGAAAAGTCACCAGGCCGCCACCAAGATACAATGCAGAAAATTCGACGAACTAACAGCCTCATTGGGATGGCGTTCAGTTTCCAGATTCCATCACTCTCTTTCACAATCCGACGCGTAATAGCGAACTAGGTAGCCCGCGCTGGGTGTCTAAGAATGATAACAGGTTTGGAGTCTACAATAGCTGCGTACAAATGATCTCCGAGAGAATTAACGTGCCCGGAGGTTTGGAAAATAAATTTATTTCTCTTCCGAAAACATGCCCGACTCCTGGACGTTGGAATTCGGCTCCCCTATGGCCCATTTTCAATACGCTTGGATCCCCGACTTACCTCTTGGCCAACAAATTGAAGTTGTTGGTTGGAAACACTGACTCATATGTCAAGGGCTCAACCTATTTTGTAAACGAAATCAAGAATTTCAAGGTGTAGAATAAAGATAACCTTCTTAGCTTTGGCATTGTGTCACTTTATACTATGATCATGATCAATGAAGCGATGGCTATGATAGAACGAGTAATTGACCCTCAAATAGCTAGATTAGTCAAAGTTTGTTAAGGTTAACAATTTTTAATTTCCAAGGTATCATTTATGAGTGACATGTGGGGTTGCAATGGGGTCTCCACTATCCCTAGTTGTGGTTAATCTCTACATGGAGCATTTTGAATATAAGGCCATTGAGTTCTCCCCCCTTAAACCTTATATGTGGATTAGGTATGTCAATGATACAAATGTAAAATGGTCTTTTGGTTGAGAAAATATGAACAAATTTGTTAAACATTTGAGTAATAAATCAAAGCATATTAATTCACCATGGAATTGGAACTAAATAATTCTATTCTTTTCTTGGATGTTCTCATTTCAAGGAAAGAGGATGGTTCCTTGGCTTATAAGGTATACTGCAAGAAAATTAATTATAAGCAATATCTTCATGTTGATTCCCACCATCATCCATCCCCCAAAAATGGGTGTCATCAACACTTTACCAAAGCCCTAAGAATATCTAACAAAAAGCACTTGGACCAGGAAAAACAACACTTAACCAAATGTTTCCAAAATAGGGGTTACAAAGAATGACATGTTAAGAAGGCATTTCAGATTGAGGAAAGGAATCCTAGAGCCCATGAGCCCAATGATGAAGAGCATAAAGTGTTGCTCCCCTATGTTCAAGGCACATAAAAGAAGATCACTAGAATCCTTAAAAAGAAGCACATTAGAACCATTTTCAGCCCCCTAGTACGATTAGAAGCATCCTCAAATCGATTAAGGAACCTATGGACCCAAAGATACAAAAAGGAGTTTATAGCATCCCTTGCTAGTGTGGTCTAAATTACATTGGTGAGACTAGGAGGTCAATACAAGTTCGAATTAAAGAACATAAATCTACAAATTAAACATAATCACAAATAGTCTTCAGCTTTGGCTAAGCACTCTATGAGAAGGAAACATCATATATGCCTCAAGGATGCGAAGATTCTTGCTAGAGTTGATCACGTATCCAAAAGACACATTAGGGAGGCCATGGAAATCATAAACGAGAACAATTGTATTAATAGGGAGGATGACCTTAAGCTAAGCAAATCTTGGCTTCCCATTCTTCAGAATCAAAACTAGTCTAATAGTTCTTTTTCCTAGTCTTTGCATTGGTTTGCTCTCCCCGTCTTTCATATTTTCGACTTTGGTCTATAGTATTTTTTATTTTCTTCTTTTTTCACGGGTTTCCTTTACTCAGTTTTTCCTTTCTCTTATGGTTTGACTAATTAATTTATTATTTTTTCTTTTCTTTCTTTTATCTTTTTTGGTTTATTATTGATTTTATTCTTTGTATTTATTTTTTTAACCCCTTTCTTTCCATTATTTTGCTCTTTTTGGTTACTTAATCTTTCTTTTGTTTTATTTTTGGTCTCTCTCTTCTTTTTATGTTTATTTTCTTTTTTCTTATTTCCTTCTTGTGGTTTATATTATTTTTTGGTTTCTTTTTTCTGTCCTTTGTCATTTTTTCTCTTTCTTTTAACCTCGCCGACTTTTGGTATTTTAGGTTTTTTGACCTCTGGGGTTTGATTTTTATTATTAATTAGCTGGTGTCTTTCTTGGTGGTTTATGCATCCACATCTCTCTCTCTCTCTCTCTGTGTAGGTGTCAATGGTATACTTTCTAATCCTGATGATGAACTACTTATCGCAGGTCTGAAACGTCCACAAATTGTTTCTAAACATAGTGAATATGGGATCCTATACAAACAAATTGACACACTATGAAAGCATAAAACAACAAATTAATAAATTGTACATAGCGATTGTCTATGATGATATTCACCTTTTTAAAAATATTAGATGCAAAATGGCAAAGAAGATTACTTGACTTACTTTTTTGAAACTACAAGGTCTTCACTCCGTGAATCTATGACATAACATGTGTGTTCATGGGATATTAAATAATACCCCTAATTTCACTAGATATTAATAAATTCCTCCAAAATCCTTTTGTTGGACCCCCCTCCCAATACATCTTTTCAATAACTAAAACCCCTATATTTACTAGATACCCCATTTTATACCCCACAATACCTATAAATCCCCCCATACTTCACATCCCTCTCCCCAATACCTACAATATATTGACCTTATATTTCACAATTCAAAAACCCCATTTATGAATGAACGTGATAAGATATCGGTCAACAAGGTGAAGCCCCTCCGTTTGAAACGTTATAGGGACAATGTCGTCGTCCCTCACTTTGTTGTTATTCAACACAACCTACACAATTGTAGAAATAATAATAGGTTTAAAAAATGGAGCATGTGTCTGAAATAAACCATGCTAGGTTTGATATTGAGAAACTGTCCTATGAGTGTTTTTCAGTGCACTTGAAGTTAGCCAGCATCCTAAAAGTAGACAAATCTTTGGGCAATGATTTAGAATAGCTCTTTCTACAAGGTTGAGAAAATTCACCAGGCTGTGACCAAGATACAATATATAAAATTCGACAAACTAATAGCCTCATTGGATGACATTTCTAGTTTCCAGATTCCATTACTATCTTTCATAATTCGATGTGTAATAGAAAACTAGGTATCCCACATGGGGGTGTCTGAGAATGATAACAGGTCCAGAGTCCAAAAAAATTGTGTATGAATGATCTCTGTGGGAATTAATTGTTGGACATGGTGTTATGTTTTCATTGATGTCAACAAAGGTTAATATGGATTTATCATCTAGAAAAGTACCCTGCTATACCAACTGCGGGAATCGATAGTAAAGAACGAAGAACAATGTTGATTGTTGGATCAAAATAAGAGCACGATCGGATGATAAAGAAAAAAGAACAATGTTGATCGTTGGATCAAAATAAGAGCACGATCAGATGGTAAAGAATGAAGAACAATGTTGATCGTTGGATCAAAATGAAACCATGATCCAACGGCTCAGATCTTTTTCCATGAGTCCGCTGAGCACCCCCCCAAAAAAATGGCTAAGTATCATATTCTATCGGTCAGACTCAGATCACTTAAAAATTTCTAAGTATGGTTCATTATGGGGGTAACAGAAGTTGGGCGTGCATTTTGATGACATATGAGAAGAAATATGAGTCCATGAGTCTACGAACCCGAGAAGAATCACTTAATTTTTTTTCTAATTATAGGTTCATTTTGGAGGTAGAGAAAGTTGGGTGTGCATTTTGATGACACTCGAGAAGACATGTGAGTCTGTGAACCTAAGAGGAATCACTTAAAACATTCTAAGTATAGGTTCATTATGGAGTTAGCGGAAGTTGGGTGTGCATTTTGATCACACCTTGAAAGACATGCGAGTCCAAGAGTCCACAAACCCGCCACATAAAATAATTCTAAGTAAAAGTCCATGTTTGAAATGAATGAGGACCATCCACTCAACGATTGATTAAATCCAAACCGTGGATTTTTCTAAAGTGCCCAGGAAAGCTTGTGGATCGTCCACTCAACACTTGATCATATTCGAACCGTCGATCTAAATTAATGTCAAGATAATCCCGAGTCTACGAACTGTCCACTCAATGTCTAATTAAATCCAAACCATGGATCTTTCTAAAGTGTCTAGATAAGCCATGGTCGTCCACTGAACACTTGATCATATCCGAACCATCGATCTAATTAATGCCAAGATAATCCCTATGTGTGGTTGCTCTCGGTCATAGACCAGGGTTATATGGAAAACATGAGGCAGCGAAGGAAATATTGGATAGCACCTGGTTATAGGGTAAGGTCACCTGGTAAAAACAAAAGTTACTATGGGCTAAACCATAAAACAAGCCTTGCGCCTTCTTTGTTTAGATTTTGTTCACAACGTTTGGTTCTATGAAAATTGGGCCACGAGATTAGCACCCATCCATCTTGATGGCACAAGAAATGTACCAAAGAACATTAAAAGGTTCGAAATTTGTTTATTAAAGAACCTAGAATACAATAAAGAAGTATGAGATCAGAATAAAAGGGGTTGATCCATCAAAGATCAAGAGATCTAATCAGACAGGGCAAAGAAGGGTTCGAAACTGTAATTGAATATGTTTTGTAAAATAATAAAGGATTTTATTTATTTATTAAAACAACATTATTAATAAATAAATGAAGAGGTACAATGATACATTATTAAAAGTCACAATGGTTCAAATTTGGAAGACTATATAAACTAGAAAATATGGTGGAAGGAAGATGTCTCTGTGGTCTAATTCAGAAGATCGAAACACAGACAGAGTCCAAGGAAGAACTTGAAACATTCACATGAAGTGAGGGTGGAAGGGAGGAGACAGGGAGGATTGAAGTCCTCTAATGGTTGGAGCCTGAAACAAGGAGTTGGTGCTTGAAAACAAGAGTATTGGAGTCCTCGATATGTTGGAGCCTAATCTATATGGAGTTGGTGCTTGAAAAACATGGGTTTGTGTCTCCTTGTGTTGGTGCTCAAAAGAAGAGAGATTGGCATATCTTACAAATTGTAACTTGTAAATGAAATATAATTTTTACGATTGTTGCTTTTAAAATTCAGAGTTCTATACATTCTTGTTGATAAATTGTTATAAATTAATAAAAATTGATTTAATTTGAGAAAAATAAGCAATACTGATTTAGTCCCCCCTCTTAGTATTGAACAACATTCCAAGAATTGGTATCTGAGCATGTTCCTTCACCACATTCTAACCACTTGAAGGAATATTATGAGAAATCCAATGGATCAACAAGAAGGAATGTCCTCCAATGGAGCACCATTGTTCAAGGGAAATGATTATGCATTTTGGAGTATAAGGATGATAAGTTATCTGATGGATCTTGGATGTGATGTTTGGCTATCTATGGTAAAGGGTTACACTACACCAACTACTGCACCTTCAAATGTTGCTGCAAAAAAAACACTGAAATGATAATTTAAGGGTTGTTAATGCAATTATGGGTGGATTAGCAAATCCCATATTTGTAAAAGTGTTGCATTGTAAATCAACAAAAGAAATTTGCGACAAACTTAAAGTTATATATGAATGGGATGGAAAAGTTAAGCAAACAAAACTTCAAACATACAAAGGGCAGTTTGAGAGTCTAAAAATGAAAGAGGAAGAAAATATTGCAGAATATTTTCAAAGAGTGGATGAAATAGTCAATTCAATCAAAGCATTGGGAGAAGAGCTAAATGACAAAATTATTGTCCAAAAGGTGTTGAGATCATTACCAATGAGATATGATTCCAATGTATCAACCTTGGAAGATCGAGAAGATCTTGCCAATCTTACAATGGATGAACTTCATGGTATTCTTATAGCCTATGAGATGAGAACCGGGCAAGAAAAGTAATAAAAAATAGAAAGAAATTTCAAAGCATCAAAAGAAACAAAGAACCATGAGCATGTGCCAAATGAAAATCACTTAGACATATCAGATGAATAAGAGGCTAACTTTATAAGGAAACTCAAGAAAGGGTCTGCGAAATACAAAGGGAAGTTACCCCTCAAATGTTTTAACTGTGGAAAAGTTGGACATTTTGCCTCCAAATATCCCTACCCAAAGCATGAAGAGAGTGATGATGAAGAAACTCAAAGTCATAAAGAATATAATAAGAGAAAAACTGGAAATAAGAATAAATTCTACAAGAAAAAGAAAAACTTCTACTCCAAAGAAGACAATAGTTCATCTAACATGAGTGAAGATGATGAGACAAAACTTTTATTTATGGGCATAGAAACTCAAAATAATGTTGATGTTGATAATGAAGAAAACTATGAATTTGAATGAGAAGTAGAACTTGGAGGGGAGCTTATTAGTGCTCTTGAAGAACAGAGAAAATATAAAAAGAAGAACAAATCATTAAGAGAACAACTATTAGAATATGAAGAACAACAAAAATCAAGAGAAAATGAAGTTTCAATAACCATCAAGAAATTAGAGAAAAGCATTATTGACTTGAAGATTCAACTCCAAGAAACCAAAAGAATTAAAGAAGTCATAAGTAAACAACTCAATGAAAAAAAACTAGATTGTGAAAAGCTAGAAGCTGAAATTGTTTTTCTAAAAAGAGAACTTGAAAAAAGAAACAACCAATCAAGATTTGGAAACAGTTCAAGAAATCTTGGATAATATTCTTAACAGTCAAAGTTCATCAAGCAATAAGTCAATACTAGGTTATGATCAAAATAATTCTAACAAAGGATCTAACTCTACATCTCAGAAAACTGACAAAAATCCAAAAAGTTACGTAGCTTCCCTTCACAACTATTTCAAAAAGGAAGAAAGCAAAATAAAGACTGATTCTAATCAATATAAATCTGCTCTCCCTTCAAAAGAAAATGAATATAGTAGGAATATAACTACAAAAAGAAGTCCCTCAAAAAGGTATCAACATCTCTTTCTTGGCTATTGTTACTCTTACAATAATTTTGGACATAAAGCATTACATTGTATAGCTTATAGAAAGAACAATCATAATAATGTTAAAAAATATGGTTATAAGAACACCAAGAATAATAATAACCAAGAGAACAAAAGCTATAATTCATTCTCTCCATTGCAAATTTACAATGATGAATGCCTCAAATGATACAATTATGGTCACAAATCTAGTGACTGTAGACTACCAAAACTTCCCATAAAAACGTCCAAAATTCAAGAAGAAAAGCATAAGAAGACATGGAAAGAAAAATAAATGGAAGAAAAAGAAACATAGTGTAAGGTAGCCTTATATGCTAAAGATAAAAGGAGTCAATGGTATGTTGA
>JASDQU010308761.1:1027-14768 GCA_032191745.1 Picea mariana
ATATATAGATAGATAATTATTATAATTTGTTGATATATATATTATTTATGATTTATTGGAATGTAAAATATATAATTTATTTATTATACAAAAAAAATCATTAAGATTTAAAAGTATTTGGTGAGAGGGAATGCTTTCTCTCTTATAAACTATAAAAAATATGTGGTGAAAGGGAAAGTTTCCTCTCTTACAAATTACAAAAAAAAGGTATTTGGTGAAAGTGAAAGTTTTGTATCTTACAAATTATTAACTAATTATTGGATGTCATCTTGTTTTTTTAATATGTAGTTAACGCAACACTAAAACTTTAATATCTATAAATATTGGATTAGAAAATGAGAAATAAAAAAAAATATGCATTTATCTTTTGTATAGAAACAAAACATAAATGCATTAAAAGTTTTTCATATCCACAACTATAATGTGAGTATTATTAAATTTTTTTACTTAACTAATTTTTTAAATAATATTTACATGTAGTTTAGTATTTGTTTTATACTGATATTTTGAATAAATATAATGAAAATATTTGTAATAAATTATATATTTGTAATAATGGAATAAATATATTTATATTTTAATTTAATATAATTATAATTTAAGTCCCTTAGTTCCCAAGTTCGCATTTTCTTGATGTTGAAGTTCCCAAAAAGCTCTCAAGTTCCCAAAATAGTTCCCAACCAATTGGGGACGTTTCCTACCAGTTCCCAAACTAAAACTTCAAGAGCTAGTTTTAGAGATGTTATAAATAGATAATTTTATGCTAATAAATAACAAATAATAAAAATTATAATTTTTTATATCACTTTGTCCAATAGTTAATATGTCAAGAAATGAAAAATATGAAAAATATGACAATTGATCTGAACCATTACAGTTCGAACTCGACTCATCCACAATGAAATCAAAACTCCAAGATGGTACAATTCCATGGATCAAACTCAAATCATAAAGGAAGAACAAGACCCCAAGATGGTTTTAATTGTTACATTACTATTTTCACCAAGGTGCCAACATGGTTTTTAGAGTTAAAGATGATAACTCAATTAATTTTGACACTTTAAAGTGTTGCAGTAGAAGAGAGAATATTGCAGAGTTGTAATGTAGTAGAGAATATTGGAACGATCCAATAGATGAGAGAATATTGTAATGGTGTAGTGGAGTGGATAATATTGCACTGTTGTAGGAGAGTAAAACAATGGCAAATAGTAGTGGCAATAAAGTGGTGATGGTTTCTAGCAAGTAAATATGGAAAAACCATAAATGGTTTATGGTTTTATTTATGTCTATTTATTTAGTGCAAGGATTAGAGGAAAAGTGAGAGTATGATTTATCTTACTATTATGCTACCAAATTTTATGCTAATGTTGAATACTATGGTTGAGAGAACAAAGATTGTGTATTGTAACCATTTAGTTATTGTAATACTTTGATTGTGCTTTAGGGTGTGTGGTTTTTCTCTTAAAAGGATTTTCTCTAGTATATGGTGTTGTTAATGATTTGTTCTTTATTTCATTTGTTTGCAATTGTTATGTTTTAATTTTTGCACATTTTGTTCTCATAGAGTAGTGTAGGAAGCATATTCAACACCTTTACTTCCTTGGATTTGGTATGAGACTCTAATCACCTATAATCTAGGGTGGTAGAGACAATGTATTTTATCAAATATTTATTTGAGTTGGAGCTTGCATAGAAGGAAATATTGTTGCAGGGAAATGGTAAGCACATCCATATAAGAAATGGAGAGGTTTAATGGCACTAACTTTAAGTCATAAAATCTCAACATGGAAGATCTCCTCGTAGATGGAGATTTATGGGTTGTAGTATGTGGAACCAAAACCATTGGTATGGTAGATGAAGAGTGGGTTGTGTTGGAGAGAAAGAAAAGAAGCTTTCTCAGGATTTATTTGATTGATTCCATATTATTAAATGTTTCTAAAGAAAAAGTTGCAGCATCTCTCTAGAAGATGTTGGGGGATTTTTATTAGCCTAAATCCTTGGATAATAAAATTTTCTGTAGAAATTTTTGTTTTCCTTTATAATGGGTGATAATGATTCGATACTCAAACACCTAAATGCATTTCATACTATTGTGACCTAGTTTATCTCAATTGGAGTGAAGATGGATGAGGAGGATTGTTGTATGACCGTTTTATGATGTTCTGTTATAATGTGCCATACACCTTGCATTGATGCACTAGTGGAGAGAATATTGTAGTGTTATACTGGAGAAGAGAATATTGCACTGCTACAATAGAGGAGAGAATACTGCAGTGATGTACTGGCACATGGGATAATACAGTGTTGTAGTGGAGAAGAACAAGATGTAATGGAGCATAGAAATGGAAAAGAGTCATGGATAGGAATAACTTGTTGGTGGTTTTCTGCAAGTAGAAAAGTAAAAACCATTTAGTTGTTGTTACATTGATTATTCTTTAGGTTGTGGGTTTTTTCTACTAGAAGGGTTTTCTCAGGATTTCATGTTGTTAACAGTTTGTTGTTCATTTGTTTTTTTGTAGATATTATGTTATAGTTTATGCACATTCTTCTCTTAAACTTAGTGTTGGAAGATTATTCCACACCTCTACTTCCATACAATTAAGGTATTGGTAGCTCAAACTTGTTATTGAAGAAAGGAATCCCCTAGCTTCTAATTAATAGAGCTCTACTTTGCTTAGAATCCGAGAGATATCTTCTTCAAACAAACCCACTGCTAATGTTTTCTTTAAAAAAGAATTATAACTTTAATGTAACAAAATATTTAGAGAAACTTGTGCTAAGCATGTAGAGATCCAATCGAACTGTTCTTGCAATGTCGATCATGTTGGAAACATGCCAACGAATTTCATCACGTGGTTACATGCACATGCATGCAACTATGTTAATGCACATGCATGCAATCTATTTATGAAAAGTTTGTATAACTATGTGATCTATTCGTGACCAGTCTATGTAATTGAGTGATAGATGTTATATATATGAGCATATCCATAGAGGTGTGAATGAAATGTGTGAAGAGTGTGAGAGCAAGTTGTGTAGAGAGTAGAGTGTGTGTAAGGAGCGGATGATTGTATGCCTATGAAGGCTATTGTAATTCTCCCTTGAATAATAAAAATACCTATAATAATTTCTTGTGGTTTTTTCCCTCATTGGGTTTCCACATAAATCACTGTGTCAAATTATAGGATTGTTGTGCCTAGTTTAATGCATGTTTGATCTTGCTTTTTAATTTTATGGTTTTATGATATGTTTTTCTTTCGCTACCTAACAAGTGGTATAAGATCTTATAGTTGAAGGAGAAGAAAGCGAAGGAGAAGAGAATCTGGTCGTTGGATCAAAGAGCAGGTTAGCTGAGCCGATCCTAGTCGAGTGAAGTGGATCAACCTAGGATGAGCTTTATTACACCGTTGCAGGTTGTCCCTATGGAAAAGTGTTACGGTCGTAGGCACACTTAAAAAATTATCAAAATTTTAACAGCGTTACGGGCACTACATAGTGCACAGTGTGAAAACAACGCGGACACATAGTTGTACACAATGTCACATCGTTAGAGGTTGTAATTTTTCAAAGTACAAAAATTTGCAAGCAAATCACCACAGGCTATCCTTTAACAAAGTGTGATGATTCCTAATAGTCACAGTTGATCCTCATAAAAGGTGTGATGATCCAAAAAACTAAAGTCAAGTCATGGTATGAAATTCGAATCGTTTTGTTTTCTTATGCATAAGAGGTGGAGGATTATTAAATAAGTGGTTCACTTTTGTCCAAAGTGTATAATAAGACAAAAGGTGGAGGAATCGAATTTATGGAGCGAGGTGAGAGTTTTATTAATAAATTAAAGGTGGATACCATATAAAGTTTTTTATTGGGAGAATATTAAATATTGTTTTTAAGAGTTGAGCTTTTGTGGATTTGGTAAAAGGTTTTATTAAGGTATAAAAATATTTTTTAAAACTTTTTCACCATTAGTTTTGGGTTCAATCTTGAAGTATAATGTTATTTTTTCATATAAAGAGACTAGTTTTTATAAGCTACGGTTTTGGACGGTTTTTTTTGATAATGGAGAAAGTGCAGAGTTTCAAGTTTGAGGTGGAAAAGTTCAGTGGTAAGAATAGCTTTGCACTATAGAAGCTCAAGATGTGAGATATGTTTGTGCAACAAGGATTGCAAAAGGCCTTGGTTGGAAATTCAAAGAAACCGACAAGCATGATAGACGAGGACTAGGAGGATATGGATGCAAGATCCCTTAGTACTATTTGTTTGTGTCTCGCAGATGAGGTGTTGTTTAACATCGCAGAAGAGAAGAAAACATCAGGTTTGTGGACCAAACTGGAGAGTCTATATATGAAAAATAACTTGTCAAACATAATCTTCTTTAAGAGACATTTGTACAACTTGCAGATGAAAGAAGGTATGAAAATTGTTCATCACTTGAATGTTTTCAATACTCTGATTTGTCAATTAACTAGTATGGAAGTAAAGTTCAAAGATAAGAACAAGGTGGTTACATTACTGTGTTCGTTTGCTGAGTCTTGGGATCAACTAGTCACAACTTTGTGGTTTAACACAACAGACGACATTGATTATGACATTGTTGTGGGAGATTTGTTGTCTAAAGAGATGAAGACAAAATCTAGTAAAGAAACCTCAACAACAAAAGTAATGGTGGTCAGAGGTCGATCTAGAGAAAGAGGGAAAAATCATAGGGGTACATCAAGGTCTATGTCTAGAGGCAAGAAGAGTAAGTAGAAATGTTGGTTCTGTTGAAAATATGGGCATCTCAATAAGGATAGTTGGAAAAGACAAAATGCATCCAAGGAGGACTCCATAAAATAATCAAAGGAAGCTAATGTATTTGAAAGAAGTTCAGGTTCCATTTTAGGTATGGTCAGTGAGGTATTGCCTACTTGTGATGTTTCACATCAACATCAACATTGTTTGTTAGATTTTGGTGCATCTAGCCACATGTGTTTTCATAGAAATTGGTTCTCAACTTACCAATCTATTGATGATGGTGTTGTTTTTATGGGAAATGATTTTTCTTGTAAAATTGTTGGAGTTGGTAGTGTCTGGATTAAAATGCATGAGGGTTCTATAAGAACATTAACATATGTAAGGAATGTTCTCGAACTAAGGAAAAACTTGATATCTTTGGGAGTTCTATATTATGTTGTTTACAAGTGTACAACTCAAGGTGGAGTACGGAAGGTGTCCAAAGGCATCTTAGTAGTCATGAAGGCAAATAGGATCGAGAACCTTTATTATATTGAGGGAAGGACACAAGTAAATCAAGAAGTTGTAGCATATGAAGATGCAAGTAACTCTGTTCATTTATGGCATCAGCGTTTGGATCATATGAGCAAGAAAGGACTTAAGATACTAGTTGATCGTAAGTCCCTTCCAACTTTGAAGTTTCTGAATTTGAATTTATGCAAGTATTATGTTTTTGGAAAACAATGTAGACAGAAATTTAAAACATGAAAGCATATAAGAAAATGTATCCTTGATTACATTCATTCAGATGTTTGGGGACCATCCCCTATAGTTTCTCTTGGAGGATCATCATATTTTGTGAAATTTATAGATGATTACTCTAGGAAGGTTTAGTTCTATTTACTTTAAAAAAGATGATGTATTTAATAATTTTAAGCAATTCAGGGCTTTGGTTGAAAAGAGCACTGACAAATCAACCAAGTTCTTAAGGACGGATAATGGAGGTGAGTTCACATATGAAAAATTTGAGAACTATTCTAAGGAAGTTGGGAACAAAAGACAGAAGACCACGATTTATACTCCTCAACATAATGGTGTTGTTGAATGCATGAATATGACTCTTCTAGAGAGAGCAAGGAGCACTCTCAATGATGCCAAGATGCAGTAGGAATTGTGGGCAGAAGCAGTTCTTACAACATGCTATTTGATAAATCGGTCACCATCAACTACAATAAACTGTAAGATTCAATAAGAGGTATGGACAAGTCATTTGTGTGATTTTTCAAATTTGAGAATATTTGGTTGTGATACTTATGCTCTTATTTCTAAAGATGAGTGTTCTAGGTTAGATCCTAGATAAAAGAAATATGTCTTTGTTGGTTATGCTGATGGAGTTAAGGGGTACAGACTGTGGGATCCTACTCCCCACAAACTCATGATTAGAAGATATGTCATATTTGATGAATCCCCACTCTTAAAATCAGAATTGGTAGATGTTGAAGTGAGAAAAGAATAGGTACTACAAGTTCATCAAATTCAGTTGGAAACTCAACCATCTTCAGAAAGGGAGGAACATGAAGAAGTTCCAAAAGAAGAAGATGAAGATGTAGAAAATATCCAGGAAATTGTGGATACAACTAAACCATCTCTAAGGAGATCTTCACGGGTCAGGAATCCTCCTACAAGGTATGACAATTATGTCTCATATGTGGCTTTGGTTTGTATTGATGGAGAACCTAGTTGTTTTCAAAAAGCAATTAGGGTATCTAAAAGTGCTCAATGGAAGAAATATATGAAAGAAGAAATGGATGCCTTAGAGAGGAATAAAACATGGGACCTAGTAGAACTTCCAAAGGACATGAAGGTTGTCGATTGCAAGTGAGTCTACAAACTGAAAAAGGGTGTTGATGATAAAGTCAAAAGGTATAAAACAAGAATGGTAGCAAAAGGGTATTCTCAAAAGGAAGGTATTGATTTTTGGTGCAGAATGCACTCCTCGGAGCACGCCCACTCTCACGGGACCTTCTCCTTCCTTCGGCTCGAAGAACTCAAAGGTTCCTCTAATTCCCTATCGGGAATCCAAACCCACAGATTTCTCCGCGTGACTTCCCCCTTTTCTTTTTTTTACTTATCGGGAAATTGGAACTCGCGACTTCGCGAGTTCAAAGGCCAGTGGTCGGGTGTGGATCTTACGATTCCCCGAACACCGATAAAATCAATGTTGACCTCACCCTTCTCCTGTCGTGACTTATCTTATCTCTCTTTCGCTATTTGCGATACCAGGCACTCGAATCTCATGCTTCCGAGTCTCCGATGTGACGAAACTCTGATGCGCACGTGCGAGTTGACTCTTCGATGATCCTTATATCATCGGGACTTTGGACTTCGCGGGATTGAAAATCATGATGTCCAATACTCAAATCTTTCACTACGAAACCCCGATAACTCGCGTCAAATTTCCATGTCACCAACTCCTGTCGCCCACAATATTTATGAAACTGTCGGGATATCACTTATCGCAATATCATGATTCTCGTGGTCAAATCCTCGACTCTTTTCTCGCGAAACCCCGATAGGCGATCTCACGATGGATCCAACGACCCTGACTGGCTTAGATAAACGACTCTGCCTCCTGAGCTTAGAAGCCTTTCACAATTTCACTGTGACTACCTCGCACCTCCATGAGATCCAACAGCCATCGAAACTTCGCGAAATATCTTTAGAGGATTTCGACCGTCCATTCTTTCTTTGATGATTCTGTGAAACGAATCAAGTGTTTCCTCCATGAAGACTTGTTCACCCGTTCTCCAACCTACGACGCTTCTCTCAAGCTTTCCACGGCAACTTCCCTCCACATATCCCTCAATAAATCTGAAGGCCTGTTGCTCCTGAGCTTTTTCCACAACTTCATTCTTCAGGAAGAAAACCTGCACGCACTCCCTACGACAAATCTTCAACAACCCTTAAGTGTTGAAGTCTTTTGACTCTACGCACTCCTGCAGCAGCAGTCTCTCTATACCTTGCTTAGAATCGCAACTCTGAGACTTAGCTTGGCCTACGCACTCCTTGCATGTCACTGTGACTATCTGCACCTTCGTGGAAATGAGAACAAAAGCTATCCCTAATTGAACCCTTCTGTCCACGCACTCCTTGTAAACAAATTCGACTGCACTCCTTGCAGGAATCGTCTTGGTTCAATTAGAGAAACGATTGAAACTCATTCACTCCTTCTCTCAGACTTCAATTCAACCATCAAATCACATACACAGCATATAAAAGAAAATGTATGACAGGAAATGAACATTCATGAGAATAACATCAATTCACAGAGAATAGACGCATAACCATGAATTTGAATCAAAGCTTTCTTCTATTAATTCAAATGTCTGTACATGGGTTTTCTTCATACAATTCTCTGCATGCTCTTCTCTTCCTGCTCCCGTTAATGTTACAATGTACAAATGAGGGTGTCTATATCCCGTTCCCCTCTTGCGCTCTAAAGCTATCAAATCTAATATTAAATTCCTATCTACCAGCATTAAATCTATTAAATGCCGACTATCTACCTAAGGATGAGAGCTTAAAGGCTCAAGGTCCATTACAATATACAAAGTGCGCCTTCATAAATGGCTTTATTAAAGACTTGTGCAACAATTTCCAAAGCATTTTCAAAATTTGTGCTGGCTTGTCTAGATGTCTTCCGCTTCCGCGCTTGCTCGCTTGCTGAGTTGGCGATGCTCCTGCATCATACTCCTTGGCTTGAAAATTTTCATGGGATCCTATCCATGAGCTCCTGCACGGTCTGTTCATGCTTTTGTATCACTGCTTCAGTTTCCCAGCTGGCATTCTCCACTGGGTGGTTCTTCCAATTGACGAGATACTCGAAATATTGTTTCCGCCTGGTCTTCTTACCTACTCTGTTGTCCAGTATGCATTCCATCTATGGCTTCTCTGCAACTGGTAATTGTTTCACCCACTGGATCACTGGCTCCTCAGTTCTAGTCTCTCTTTCTCCAGCCTTGTATGGGTATAAGTCTGCGATATTGAATATCAGAGATATTTCGATGCCATCCGAAAACTCTATCTCATAAGCATTTTCTTGGAATTTTATCAAGACCTTGCATGGCCCGATTTTCTTCATTTTCAACTTATTGTATGTTCCCCTTGGGAACCTTTCCTTCCTCAAGTGTGCCTGAAATAGATCACCAACCTCGAACTAAATTTGTCTCCGATGCTGATCTTCTCTGCGTTTGTACTCCTGATTTGAATTTTGCAGTCGCTACTTCACCTGGCTGTGAAGTTCTCTCATCGCTTCAGCGAATTCTTCTGCACTAGCACTGCTAGTCGTAGTCTGTTCTGAATCCCTCAGTTCAGAAACTCCTCTCGGCTGCATTCCATATACAACCTGAAATGGACTTCGACCCGTACTCCTGTTCACTGAGTCATTGTATGCGAACTCTGCATGTGGTAATATGCTATCCCAACTGCTGTGGTGCTCTGTCACTAGGCTTCTCAGCAAATCTCCCAGACTTTTGTTCACCACCTCTGTTTTCCCATCTGTCTGAGGATGGTAAGAAGAATTAAACGCCAAGTTATTTCCTAGCTTCTTCCATAAGGTCCTCCAAAAATGCCCTATGAATTTCGTGTCCCTGTCCGAAACTATGCTTTTCGGTAATCCATGAAGTCGAATAATCTCTTTGAAAAACAAATTTGCGATGTGAGTTGCATAGCTGGTCTTCAGGCATGGGATAAAATGTGTCATCTTAGAAAACCTATCTACAACCACAAAGATTGAATCTACACCTCTTTGTGTCCTCGTCATCCCCAATACAAAATCCATGCTGATCGCCTCCCATGGCCTCTCTGGTATGGGCAATGGCTGATAAAAACCTGCATTATGTTTCCTTCCCTTCGAATGTTGGCATACCCGACATATGTCAACAAATCGCTTCACCTCTTCTTGCATCCCCAGCCAAAAATATGACTCATTCAACTTCATGAATGTCTTGTCATGGCCAAAGTGTCCTACGAAGCCTCCGCTATGCTTCTCTTTCAAAAAGTTCTCCCTCATGGAGAAATTCGGAATACACAGTTGATTTCCTCTGAACAACAATCCTTCCTGGATCATATAATCTATCCACGGGCTTCTGTCTCTGAGAACTAGATTCCCAGCTTCTTCATATGCCTCTGCAAAATCTGTATCACCTGCGTACATGTCCCTGAGATTTTCAAAACCTAATGTTTTGACTCAGAACTCCTGCAGCAAGAAACACTTCCTGTTCAAAGCATCAGCTACCTTGTTAGCAGTACCYGAAATATGCTTAATTACAAATGTGAAATTMTGCATATACTCTACCCATTTGGCATGCTTCTGATTCAATTTTTCCTGTTGTGTCACAAACTGTAATGCATGATTATCACTGTACAAAAMAAATTCTTTTGGGATCAAGTAATGCCTCCACTTCTTAAGTGCCTGTATGATAACATAAAATTCTTTGTCATATGTGGAGTATTTTAGTTTTGCCTCATCCAGCTTCTCACTGAAATATGCAACCGRCCTGTCTTCCTGACTTAAGACTGCTCCTATGGCAAACCCACTTGCATCACATTTCACCTGAAATGTCTTCAGGAAATCTGACAACACAAAAACTGGTCGTTCTGTTATCTTCCGCTTCAACAGATTAAAGCTTTTCTCAGCTTCTACTGTCCAATGAAAAGACTTATGTTGCTTCTTCACTGTATCCATCATCACTGCGGTAATTCCACTGAAATTCTTGATGAACTTCCGGTAGAAACTAGCCAAACCATGAAAACTTCTCACGTCGAAAATATTTCTCGATGATGGCCAATTCTTAATTATCTCCACTTTATCCGGATGCATCCTCAACTCATTCGCCGAAATAACAAAACCCATGTAAATGAGCTCTGTCTTCATAAATGAGGACTTCTTCATGTTAATCAACAACTTCTCCTGCTGTAGCTTCCTCATCACAATGGACAAATGCTTCAAGTGTTCAGCCTCTGATTTACTGTAAATCGGTATATCATCCAAATACACAATGACAAATTTTCCGATGAATTCCCTCAGGACTTCATTCATCGGCCTCATAAAGGTACTCGATGCATTTGTCAAGACAAACGGCATGACTAGCCATTCATATAGTCCTTCGCTGGTCTTGAAGGCTATCTTCCACTCATCACCTTCTCTCATGCGAATCTGATGATATCTGCTTTTCAAATCTATCTTTGAAAAATATTTTGCCCCACTCAGGCAATCCATCAGATCATCTATTCTCGGTAGTGGAAACCTATACCTAATGGTTATTTTATTTATTGCTCTTGAGTCAGTACACATTCTCCAACCTCCATCCTTCTTCGTACTGAGTACTATCAGAACAGCACACGGGCTCAAACTCTCCCTGATCAATCCTTTGTCCAACAACTATTGGACTTGCTTCTTGACCTCTTCATTTTCTTGCGGTGTTAGCATGTACGCATCTTTGTACGGAAAATTGGCTCCTAGTATGAGGTCAATATGATGACTCACACTCCTCATTGGTGGAAACAAATGAGGTAATTCGTCCACTATGATGTCAGCGAACTCTTCCATCAGTTCCTGAATCTCATCTGGTAAATCATCCACTCTTGTGCTAGTCAGAACAATTCTCGGCTTTCTGACCACAAAGAATTGTGGATCTTCTTTCTTCTTGACCTCTTCAAGAAGCTCCTTCCCACTCATGAGAAGTACTATGTCGCTTACCTCCTGCTTCACCTCCTTATCCTTTATCGGAAGAAATCTGTATGTGCCCCCATCCTTCTCTAAAGTATATGTGTTCATTCTCCTGTCATGAACCACATTTCTGTCATATTGCCATGGTCTCCCCAGCAATAAATGACATACATCCATGGGAATAACATCACAGAGTACTTTATGATTATACCCTCCTATCTTGAATTCAACTAAACATTGTTTAGTGACACTTACCTGATGTCCCTTCTGTAGCCATGAAACTCTGTATGCACTCGAGTGATCAGTTGTCTCCAGCTCCAAATTTTCCACCATGTCGGTTGAAATGAGATTATCCGTGCTATCGTTGTCCACGATAACCTTGCATACCCAATCCTTGGTCTTGCAAGCTATTCTGAAAAGTCTGGTCCTTTGAGCTGTGTCCTCCACTTCCTTTCCAGGTGTCAAAAGGACTTTACGCATCATAAGTGACCTTCCACCTTCTGTGTCTTTGGACTCAACATCCCTCTCCTGCGCTTCGATGATGTGAGCTTCTCTTCCATCCTTCTTTTTCTCTGGACACTCGAATGACCTGTGCCCATTCTTTCCACATGTGAAGCATGTAATAACTCCACCTCGGCCTCTTCCTCTACCTCTGGTACGAGGAAACATATTGTTGTCATTATATCCTCCGCTCTACTCTGTACGTTGCCCTCTCTTTTCAACATAAGGCCCTTTTTGTGAGGTTCCACCTCTTTCAACTCTACCCTGAGGTTTCTTCCATTCCTCCTTGGGCTTATGATATTTATCTTGGGCAACTGCCTTGCCTCTGGGCTGAATTTTGCCTCGCCCTCACTGACCTTGCTTACGTATCAGCTTCTCCTCGGCTTTCAGAGCCATCTGATAAGCATCCTCTACCATCCTGATGGTTACCATGCTCAATTCATCCTGAATGTCGTATCTCAAACCATTCAGATATCTAGCAACCTTCTCATCATCACTCTCCCAATGACCTGCTCTGATGTTCAGTCGATAGAATTCTTCAGTGTATTCTTTCACTGTCATCAGTTTCTGTCTCAGGTTTTGCATTCTCCTGAACAAAGTAATTTGGTAGTCTCTTGGGATAAACTTCGCCTTCATCTTCGCGATCATTCGATCCCAACTCTTGATCTTCTGCTTGCGTTTGCAGCGTCTGTCAGCTTGTAGCTCGTCCCACCACAATGCTGCATGTCCTTTCAAGTGCGTGACAACATGCTTGACCTTCTTGTCCTCTTCGATATCCTCATAATCAAAGTAGGTCTCAAGAGCTCGGATCCAATCCAGAAGCTCTTCTACATTCAAATTKCCCTCATAGACTGGAATGTCCATCTTCGCCTTCGCACCCATCCTGGTAATGGCTTTAATTAGACATTCATTCGCTGCATCCTCAGCTGCAACTTCCTCCTCTCATTCAGCCTCTATTTCATTATCGAAATCGCTCAGATCCCCTGCACTATCTGTGCATCTTTGAGCTGTCGCCATCTCCTCGAGTCTTGCTCGGAGATCTCTCATCTGCCTCTCCATTTCTGGATTTCCTACCGTCCTACCCCTTCTTCGCACCTCCCTATCCTCTGGGTCAGGTGACTGTCTTTCTCTCGTTGGAGACATGGCGAATTCTCTTCTTCTCTACCATAGAAAGCAAAGAAACTTTTCCCGCTCTGATACCACTTGGTGAAAAATGCACTCCTTGGAGCATGCCCTCTCTCACAGGACCTTCTCCTTCCTTTGGCTCGAAGAACTCAAAGGTTCCTCTAATTTCCTATCGGGAATCCACACCCACAGATTTCTCCGCGCGACTTCCCCCTTTTCTTTTTTTTACTTATCGGGAAATCGAAACTCGCGACTTCACGAGTTCAAAGTCTAGTGGTCGGGTGTGGATCTTACGAGTCCCCGAACGCCGATACAATCAATGCTGACCTCACCCTTCTCCTATCGCGACTTATCTTATCGTGCTTTTTCTATTCACGATACCAGGCACTCAGCTCTCAGGCTTCTGAGTCTCCGATGCGCCAAAACTCCGATGCGCACGTGTGAGTTGACTCTTCCACTATCCTTATATCATCGAGTCTTCGGACTTCGTGGGATCGTGAATCCTGATGTCCAATACTCGGAGATTTCACTGCGAAACCCTGATAACTCACGTCAACTGTCCACGTCACCAACTCCTGTGTCCCACACTATTTATGAAACTGTCGGGATATCGCTTATCGCAATATCGAGATTCCCGTGGTGAAATCCTCGACTCTTTTCTCGCGAAACCCC
>JASDQU010308761.1:21001-33191 GCA_032191745.1 Picea mariana
TGTCTTCGGCCTCAACATCCCGCTCCTGCGCTTCGGTGATGTGAGCTTCTCTTCCATCCTTCTTTTTATCTGGACACTCGAATGACCTGTGCCCATTCTTTCCACATGTGAAGCATGTAATAACTCCACCTCGGCGTCTTCCTCTACCTCTGGTATGAGGAAACATATTGTTGTCATCATATCCTTCGCTCTGCTCTGTACGCTGCCCTCTGTGTTCAACATAAGGCCCTTTCTATGAGGTTCCACCTCTTTCAACTCTACCCTGAGGTTTCTTCCATTCCTCCTTGGGATTTTGATATTTCTCTTGGGAAACTACCTTGCCTCTGGGCTGACCTCTGCCTCACCCTCTCTGACCTTACTTACGGCTCAGCTTCTCCTTGGCTTTCAGAGCCATCTGATAAGCATCCTCTACCATCCTGATGGTTACCATGCTCAATTCATCCTGAATGTCGTATCTCAGACCATTCAGATATCTGGCAAACTTCTCATCATCACTCTCCCGATGACCTACTCTGATGTTCAGTCGATAGAATTCTTCAATGTATTCTTTCACTGTCATCAGTTTCTGTCTCAGGTTCTGCATTCTCCTGAACAAAGTAATTTGGTAGTCTCTTGGGATAAACTTTTCCTTCATCTTCGCGATCATTCGATCCCAACTTTTGATATTCTGCTTGCCTTTGCAACATCTGTCAGCTTGTAGCTCGTCCCACCACAATGTTGCATGTCCTTTCAAGCGCGTGACAACATGCTTGACCTTCTTGTTCTCTTCGATATCCTCATAATCGAAGTAGGTGTCAAGAGCTCGGATCCAATCCAAAAGCTCTTTTGTATCCAGATTTCCCTCATAGACTAGAATGTCCATCTTCGCCTTCGCACCCATCCTGGAAATGGCTTTAATTAGACGTTCATTCGCTGCATCCTCAGCTACAACTTCCTCCTCTTGTTCAGCCTCTATTTCACTGTCGAAATCGCTTAGATCCCCTGCACTATCTGTGCGTCTTTGACTTGTCTCCATCTTCTCTAGTCTTGCTCGGAGATCCTTATCTGCCTCTCCATTTCTGGATTTCCTACCAGCCTGCCTCTTCTTCGCACCTCCCTATCCTCTGGGTCAGGTGACTGTCTTTCTCTCCTTGGCGGCATGGTGAATTCTCTTCTTCACTGCCACAGAAAGAAAAGAAACTTTTCCCACTCCGATACCACTTGGCGCAGAATGCACTCCTCGGAGCACGCCCACTCTCATAGGACCTTCTCCTTCCTTCGTCTCGAAGAACTCAAAGGTTCCTCTAATTCCCTATCGGGAATCCGCACCCACAGATTTCTTCGCACAACTTCCCCCNCGTCTCGAAGAACTCAAAGGTTCCTCTAATTCCCTATCGGGAATCCGCACCCACAGATTTCTCCGCACAACTTCCCCCTTTTCTTTTTTTTACTTATCGGGAAATTGGAACTCATGACTTTGCGAGTTCAAAGGACAGTGGTCGGGTGTGGATCTTACGAGTCCCCGAACACCGATAAAATCAATGCTGACCTCACCCTTCTCCTATCACGACTTATCTTATCGCGCTTTCTCTATTCGCGATACCAGGCACTCGGCTCTCAGGCTTTCGAGTCTCCGATGTTCTGAAACTCCGATGCGCACGTGCGAGTTGACTCTTCCACGATCCTTATATCATCGGGACTTCGGACATCGTTGGATCGCGAATCCTGATGTCCAATACTCGGAGCTTTCGCTGCGAAACCCCGATAACTCGCGTCAACTGTCCATGTCACCAACTCCTGTTGCCCACACTATTTATGAAACTTCCGGGATATCGCTTATCGCAATATCGTGATTCCCGTGGTCAAATCCTCGACTCTTTTCTCGCGAAACCCCGATAGGCGATCTCGCGATGGATCCAACGACCCTGACTAGCTTAGATAAACAGATCTGCCTCCTGAGCTTAGAGCCCTTCCACAATCGTGCTGTGACTACTTCGCACCTCTGTGAGATCCAACAGCCCCCGGTACTTTGCGAAATCTCCTCAGAGGATTTCGACCGTCTGTTCTTTCTTTGATGATTCTACGAAACGAATCAAGTGTTTCCTCCACAAAGACTCATTCGCAAGTTTGCCAACCTGCGACGCTTCTCTCAGGCTTTCCATGGAAACTTCCGTGCACTTATCCTTCAATAAATCCGAAGTCATGTTCCTCCTGAGCTTTTTCCACAACTTCAGTCTTCAGGAAGAAAACCTGCACACACTCCTTGCGACAAATCTTCAACAACGCTTAAGTGTTGAAGTCTTTTGACTCTGTGCACTCCTGCAGCAACAGTCTCTCTATACCTTGCTCAGAATCGCAACTCTGAGACTTAGCTTGGCATGCGCACTCCTTGCATGGCACTGTGACTACCGGCACCTTCGTGGAAATGAGAACAAATGCTATCCCTAATTGAACCCTTCTGTCAATGCACTCCTTGCGGACAAATTCAACTGCATTCCTTGCAGGAATCCTCTTGGCTCAATTAGAGAAACGATTGAAACTCATTTACTCCTTCTCTCAGACTTCAATTCAACCATGAAATCACATACACAGCATATAAAAGCAAATGTATGACAGGAAATTAACATTCATGAGCATAACATCAATACACAGAGAATAGACGTATAACCATGAATTTGAATCAAAGCTTTCTTCTATTAATTCAAATGTCTGTACATGGGTGTTCTTCATACAATTCTTTGCATGCTCTTCTCTTCTTGCTCCCATTAATGTTACAATGTACAAATGAGGGTGTCTATATCTCGTTCCCCTCTTATGCTCTAAAGCTATCAAATCTAAAATTAAATTCCTATCTACCAGCATTAAATCTATTAAATGTCGACTATCTACCTAAGGAAGAGAGCTTAAAGGATCAAGGCCCATTACAATATACAAAGTGCGCCTTCATAAATGGATTTATTAAAGACTTGCACAACAATTTCCAAAGCATTTTCAAAATTTGTGCTAGCTTGTCCAGCTGTCTTCCGCTTCCGCGCTGGCTCGCTTGCTGAGTTGGCGATGCTCCTGCATCAATTTTCATGGAATTTTTTCACAAGTTGTGAAGCTTGTTTCAGTTCATGTTATGGTAGCACTAGTTGCTTTACTTGATCTTGAGTGAGAGCAACTAGATGTTAAAACAATGTTTCTACATGGAGATTTACATGATGATATATATATGGAACAACCAGAAGTGTTTATTCAGGATCGCAATAAGAGGTGTGTTTGCAAACTCAAAAATCCATTATATGTCCTTACATAGTCTCCTAGGCAATGGTACAAGAATTTTCATTCCTTCACGGTGAGCCCAAATTTTACAAGAAGTGAATATGATCATTGTGTTTACTTTAAAAAGTTGGAAAATGGCATGTTCATTATTTTGGTGTTATATGTTGACGCTATGATTGTGGAAATAAAAAGCATGGTCGAAATCAATAGTTTAAAGACTCAGTTGGCTAGGGCATTTGATATGAAGGATCTAGGAGCAACAAAATAAATCTTAGGCATGGAGATACATAGAGACAGTAAAAATGGTAAGTTGTGGTTATCACAACAGAAGTATATTGAGAAAATATTTATGATATTTGTTATGAATAATGTGAAACCCGTGCAGATTCCTTTGGCTTCCCATTTCAAGCTTTCTTCATGTTTATGTCCTAGTAATGATGAAGAAAATGATTATATCTCATGTACCATATGCTAATGCAGTGGAAAGTTTGATGTATGTGATGGTGAGTACTAGACTAGATATTTCACATGCAGTTGGTGTTATCAGTTGATACATGGCAAATCCAGAAAAAGAGCATTAGGAAGCAGTGAAATGGGTGCTTCGATATTTTAGAAGCACAAGTAGTTATTCTATAACTTATGATGGTTCCAGAGATTCAGTTTGCGGTTATGTAGATTGATATTTTGCAGGTGACTTGGAAAAAAGGAGATCCACTTCAGGGTATGTCTTTACTCTTGCAGGAGGACCTGTTAGTTGGACAACAAAGCTTCAAAATGTAGTCGCGTTATCCACTACTGAGATAGAGTATATGGCTTCTTCACATGTATGCAAGGAGGCAATTTGGTTACAGGGTTTGTTGGGTGAGTTTGGAAGGATGCAAGGCAAGGTGAAAGTATTTTGCGATAGTCAAAGTGCTATTCATTTGGCTAGAAATCCATCTTATCACAGTAAGACAAAGCATATTTTTGTTAATTACCATTTTGTAAGATAGGTTGTTGATGAAGGTGGAGTGTCTTTGGAAAAGGTCCATACAAAAGTGAATTTTGTAGACATGTTTACGAAACCAGTTTTGTTAGAGAAGCTATGGCGGTGTTTGGCTTCTCTTGGCTTGCTGAAAAGGTGATAAATTGATTAAGGGCATGATATATAAAGTAAAATGTTGTCAAGGTGGATATTGTTGGAAACATGCCAATGAATTTTTTCATGTTGTCACATGCACATGCATGCATCTATGTTAATCCACATGCATGCAATCTATTTATGAATTGTTTGTGTAACTATGTGATCTATTCATGATCAATCTTTGTAACTTAATGATAGATGTTATATATACGGGTATACCCATAGAGGTGTGAGTTCAAGAGTGTGAGAGAAAAATGTATAGAGAGAAGAGTGTGAGTGATGAGAGGATGATTATATGCCTATGAAGACCATTGTAATTATCTCTTGAATAATAAGAATACCCATAATCATTGCCCTTGCTTTTTTCCCTCATTGAGTTTCCACATAAATCACTGTGTCAAATTGTGGGATTGTTGTGCTTGGTTTAATGCATGTTTGATCTTACTTGATGATACTCTGGTTCTATGCTATGTTTTGCTTCAACAACCTAACCATTCGAACGAGATTGTCTAGACATAATCTGATATCCTCAACCACACCAAATGTGCAGTTAAGGTGATTGATCGGAAGGCCTCATATCACGGATGGTTGTTTGTAAGAAATCTTCACTGGATAGTTAAAATCTTAACCAAACATCTCTTTGTTTTTTTAACGGTCAAAACCAAAAAATATATTAAAAATCATTGTTGTTGCATCTTTGGGGACCTCTCTCGTTTCTTTGTTCAATACTTAGGTTAAAAATATATGAAAATACATGTTACCCATTTCTTTCATTGATCAAACTCCTTTACAGTTACTCGGTGGTCTACTAAATATGCTCTGAGGTTTAAATAAATAAATAAAAATATATATAAGAGAATCAAATATCCTTCACGGTATTCATTTACTTTCCTTTCCAGCAACTGACCTGCTGAATTTCATATTCTAGTGTTATCTAATCCCTCTCTGCCTATTTGACGGTGATCACCATGAGCTGGATATGAGAAAATTTGACTGTCCCTTTAAACCTATGCACGTCAAATCTACCTCTTCTAATTGAAGACTATGGTAACTTTGACTATGGTAACTTTTTACGTTTCCAACTGGTAGCTACCCATCAAATACGTCTTGAAATGATGAAGACGTCCCACGGGACATCAAATACTTATTGGCTATCAAATACTTATTGAAATGATATGTCCCGCAAGACGTCAAATTCCAGGCCTCAACAGAGGTCGTCGGGTAGACTTAGTTTATATATAACTTCGAGTAAGTCAATTCGCATGGAAATCTGTACTCTTTATATATAAATATCATCACGTGTTATATATCTAAGAATCAATATTAGAGAAACCTAAAACTTAATGATTTTAACCAGCACAATGGAACACTGAATTAATTTTAAAATTCAGAATACCTGTAAGTATGTCAATGGGAATGTTCGAAATAATTTCTGAGAATGTTTTTTTATTAAAATGGTTAATTAAAATTATAAAGATATTACAATTAAAATTATCTTAGTTGAATTTGGTTTACTATTTTGATGATGATCACATGACATCATATAATAATTTTTAAATTAAAGATATTGTATTGAAATTTGGTTCATTATTTTAATAATGATCTCATATAATCTTATACAATAATTTTCAAATTGATGATATTGCATTGGCATTTGATCTATTTATAGATTTATAAATAATGCTCTACAATGGAACATTAAGAAAAACCTGGATTTAGACTTTGAGTTAATTATAATTTTATGGATAGTAAATTAACAACTAATTTTCATTGAAAATTGACATTTTAAAACATTTAACAATATTTATAAAATTAAAGCTTTAATTAATGATGTTAGTGTCATGAGTATCACTCATTATTCAAGAAAACAAATAGAACATTCATCAATGAAGAGAAAGTCACCACTCTTCACCATGAAAAAAAGACAAAAACAAGTATTAATTCATTTTATATGTATTTTTAGACATTTATACTTATTTTATAAAAAAAATATTAAAAATTATAATTATAACAATTATTCTACAATATTATAAAATAAATATATTTTATTATTATTTTGAAAAATAAAATAAAAAGTTAAATATTATGATAAAAATAAAACTTTAAAATATAATAAAAAATGTATAGACTTATCACCCTTAAATATTAATTTCAAAGCCTTGGAACCTTCATTATTTTAAAACTATTAATAATAAAAAATAGTCATGTGATGTGTTACTACGTTTTAAATGCATTGTGGGAAGGCTTATTGAGTCCCATAGTGTGGGCACCCTCTACCTTTTAATTTTCAAAAACTTTATTTTTTTTAAATTTGGGATGTTAAAAAATTATAATTGATATTTTTTAAAATAAAAATTAATGAGTTAAAATAATATTATATATATATATATATATATATATATATATATAATGTTTGAATTTTTAAAAAATTGTTTTTTTTTTAATTTAGGATGTTAAAAAATTATAATTAATATTTTTTAAAATAATAATTGAAGAATTAAAATAATAAATTTTTTAAATATATTTTATTATTTACTATTGTAATTTTCAACAACTTAAATATGTTTTCAAATTTAAAATGTTAAAAAATTATAATTGATATTTTTAAAAATAATAATTAATAAATTAAAATAATATTTTTTTTAATATATTTTATTAATCTATAAAATTTAACAATTATCCAAAAAAAAATTAACTTTTCTAGTCATGTGTGACCCCTTTACTCCATATGTGAGTCTGTGTGACCCCTTTACTCCATATGTGAGACTGGTCGACAAGTTATCACCAGCCTACATCATCAACAAATCATGTCAGAATATGTTCACATCATATCATCATCTCAAATGTACTAATATCACAGTAAATCAATCAAACCCAAATAGCACACTCCCTAACTCAATCCGGAGTCCAAGGGGTTCCATCGATGCCTCTGCATCCTCAGGGTCCAAAACCCTGCACACTCAGAAAAACTGAGTCAATAGCACCTGTCGATGTCAATGTAGTAAAACAACATGTCATCTACCCATGATGCATCATAATCAAAGACAAATGTTTTCATATCATAATAATCTGGATCACTTGCGAGCAAGTGTCCTCAAAGAATAAGTTTGCTCAGTGCGCAGAGCGGGATGTTACAAGTTCACCAAGCCTTTTATAGGATTCATTACAAGAAATCCATGGACACTATACCACGGGATACCCAAAACACATGAACCCAAAAAACCACCTTCTTTGACCTAAAAACATATTTAAATCATTAACTATTTCACCGAGTCAACGTTAACTCAACATACATGCCCCCCCACATATTCAATCTACCTAAATATACGTCTAGACTTTTCATAGGTGACCTGATAAACTAGGGGTACTCATGTCTATCCAGTTCTTACAGACATATGCTCATTTACATGCAATCAATAATTTCTACAACTCCAAAGTAAATACTTTTTTTTTTTCTTTCACGGTGACTCAACCATCACCGCTCTTGTTGTTTCCTTGTTGTTCAAGCAGAGCATGCATCTTGAGCTTTCATAGCTCACAATTAAATTCTTGTTATTGAATTTCTCCACTTCAAACTTCAAACTCTGAACTTTTGCCATTAGCAAAAACACTCCAAAAAACCTTTCTTATAAAACTGAGTCTCTTTATAGTGAAGGAGTATTATTTTATTATAACTGAATTCCCAAAAACTTTTAATTAAAATGTTTAATACTAAAATTTAATATATAAACCTTTTATTAAAACAATAAAGGATTCACCTTTTTAAACGATAAAGGATACAAGTTCTCCACCCACTTAAATTATAAATTCGATCCTCCCATTTAATTTCGAAGCCTGTCCTCTTCTTTTGATGACAATTTTCTTATAATGCCATCTTCATACATAGGCGATCGTCTTACCTCGTGTGTGAATGCATACAAACTTTCAATATTAATTGACCTTGCCACTTCCACCAGGCCTGGTCAACGATGAAAATGAGATATCCCACCACCCAAGATATGCACTTAGAATTATCGTTGATATCACGCCTTCTCCATGCTGTAAAAAAAATGATGTTCCACCTGTATCGCTCCTCTCGCTCTGTGAAGGATCACGAAGGGATAATCTCCAACATTTTTCATAGCTGAGTATGAGATTGATTATCGCCCCTGTTGGACGGGCTTATGGGATTACCTGCGATATGGAAAATATTATCGTCCGTGCACAAGAATTTGTCCTCTTTCACAGAAATTGCTCACTCATCAGATCTATCCTCTTTCACAAAAATAGTTCCTGCACATTTTTCTCATTCATGCAATGGTTTTCTCACTGGAGCTCTGACATCACTTGTTGGACAGCTGAAGCAAAACAGAGCATAAAAATGGGAGATCAAACATGCATTAAACCAAACACATCAATCCCATAATTTGACACAGTGATTTATGTGGAAAACAATGAGGGAAAAAAACACCGGACTGATAATCTGTATTCGGGAGAATTACAATAAACAACCCGACATACAACCATCCTCTCCTCTCATACACACAACACCCCAGTATTGCGTCTTGCTCTCACACACACACTACACATTGCTCTCACACCTATCTGAGTATGCTCTTATATATAATATTTATCACTCACTTACATAGATTGATCATGAATAGATCACATAATTACACTAACAATTCATAAATAGATTGAGTACATGCACATTAACATAAATGCATGCATGTACATGTAACCGCTGGAAGGAATTCATTAACATGTTTCCAACAATGTTTGATACATTGAAATCTGGGTGCACGAACTTGAGTCTTTCTTTGGTTTTTCTGCCATGCTGAAAACCAAATTTATTTTATTGCAGGTCGGGCATCCATGTTTAGACACTTTAGTTACAAGGAGATCGGAATGGAAACTGATGATGGTTTTGTATCAGTTTAAAAAGGGTGATTTCAAGGTGGTCTTTTGGACGTAGTGAAACAAATGGATGGTCTATCTGAATAAGGAGAAAATGATTTCCTTAAGGAGATGGAACTCTTAGGGAGACTGCATCATAGGAACCATTTCACTTTAAAAGGATTTTGTTTAAAGCAAGGAGAAAATGATTTCCTTAAGGAGATGGAACTCTTAGAGAGACTTCATCATTGACACCTTTTTTCTTTAAAAGTATTTTGTTTAAAGCAATATGAGAGCCATGCATTTTATGAGAATGGGTATTATTTACATGAAGATTTACAAATTCAACAAATGGTTTTGGGATCAAGTTTTGGAGGTTGATGTGATAGAAATATTCCTCACATTGTTCTTAACATTGTTGTTATTTTATGTATCATGTTTTATGTTTTGTGGATTATCTTTCACTTATAATTAATGATGTGGAATAATACAACTTATCTTAATACATTAATACTTTCCTTGAAATGTGAACACAACTTTCTTATCATGTAAAAGGATTTATTTTTTTATAATGAGCATAAATTCTAACTACTTTTTCACATTTAATGACCATGAGATATCAGATACTAACAAGAGCGGTTGCCAAAAACTTTCTCTAGTGCAAAAAATACATTTCCAACATTCTTTTTCTTGGTTGGAAGTTTTAGATAAGTAACAAAAAAAAATTATATTTGAGTTTGTATGATTCCAATCATGGTTGGGTCCAGTACTCTTTATTGGGAAATAATTTTGCTGAGGACAAAAGACTATACACTAATATACAAACTCAAATTTCCTATAAACATTAGAGAATGTTCTTTCGATAAATGTTGGGAAATTTTTACAATCTAAACAAAGACTCTTTTCAGGTACTAATATATAGAGAGGGTTTTCATAATGTAAACACTATATACATGAAATAGAAAAACCAAGAACAAACAAACCACTTAACAACAATTTAATTGTTTTTTTTTTACAATTTTAAGAGCATAAATTATTGCATCTATGTAATAATTAAACAAAAATTAAGAATATCAATTGTTTGGGATGCCCAAGAGTATTGGATAAATGGAACAGGTTCATGGTATGCATTTAATTTTTATTTTACACCAAGAAAAGAAAGTTTCATTCTATAGTTGGGGTGGGGTTAAGGGGCGTAGGGTTAGTTCAGAGGTGCTCCATCAATTCTTTCTGTGAGTGTCTATGTAATAGTGCATTTAGTCTAGATGGTGTAGCAATGACCACATTGATTATTGACACTTATCCAAACCCATCTAAACCCATTTATGATATGAACCTTGAGGCCCCAACCCATCTAAACCCATGTTGATATGAACTGTGAGGTTGCATTGTTAAAGGATGCACACAAATAGCCTCTCTATCAAATAAATTAAAACTTGAGATATCCATTCTTGAGCTTCACAATCTTGGAGTGCATTTCAAACTTTGGTTTAGATGGGTCTGGGCTAGGTTTATTCAAGGAACAATTTCTTCAACAATGATGGTCCAATAAATTGAAGGGGATGAATATTGAGAGACTCGCAACCAAAACTAAAGGAATTAGAAATTCTCCATGAATGATACTTAAATTTTTCAAATTCCAAATGGAGAACCAAGCATTCTATTCAATGGTAAAATGAAAATAAAGAATGATTACACTCAACAATATTCAAATGTTATTTAATCAACATAGGTTATACCTGATTAATTAGGTTGGAAATGATCATTCCATATCCAATCTAAACATGCATTACAGTATTTTTCGGAAAAATGGAAACCAATATTTTACAATATAAAACATGAGAACTTTCCTGTAATAATATACATGCATACATACATACATATATACATGTGTTTCCTCTTAAGAGGTCACAAGTTCAAATCCAGAGGGGAGTAGGGTATGTATACCTTCGTAGACTTTACCGGTAAAATCGTTGGGCGGAGGAGGTCTCATACACTAATTTGGTGTCTGGATTGGTCATGACATTAAAAATAGATTATTATTATTATTATTATTGTTATCTAATATTTAGGCTATGATTGATCTGTCTCATATCCAATCTAAGCTTACATTATAGTGGTTTCATGAAAAACTAAAACCAATATCTTACAATGTAAAACATCAGAATTTTCCTAGATGTTGGGGATGACAAGGATTTTTTTATACACTAGATCTAGTGTATTTGTAATAGAAAGTAGAGTCGTATCTATGTTTTTTATCACTTAGAAATGATAAATATGCCTCAAAAACATTTCATCTATAGGATATTTCCTAAAAAATTACAAGTTCTGGATTAAAATGTACTGTAGCATGATTTAACCCTTTAACCCTTTAGAGCAGAGCCCCATCCTAATCAAAGTTTTCATTTATGTTCATGTGATGAATAAGAAAAATATACAATCGTATTGTATAAGAGATTGCCTAAAACAATACAAGTTCTAGATTAAAATGTACTGCATCATGATTTAACCCTTTAGAGTAGAGCCTCGTCCTAATGAAAGTTTTCATTGATGGTCATTTCATGGATAAGAAAAATATACAATCATATTGTATTCATTGGACTTAGGAGGCACCATTGCTCACCATTTGAGCATAATAAAAGCACCTACTAAATGAAAGGTAAGTTAGAATAATATATCGTCATTGGTCAATAAGTTAAGTAAGTAACTCAAGTTTTCTTGATCATAAATGAACTTTTCTTCTTTACCTTTTTTGCAATCTACAGGTAGTTCTATATTTTCTTCATTTAGTGTAAACCTATTATGCACTCGAAAATCATGTAACATATAAATAGTACTTGGTTTTCACAACATTTGTGATAGGGTCTCTGATTGTACATTGAACAATATTTTTTTTTATGGTTTTGATAATTCCATATAGGAAATGTCCATAAATGAAAGGGCATTCAT
>JASDQU010308761.1:33241-44667 GCA_032191745.1 Picea mariana
AGACCAGATATTTCACATGCAGTTGGTGTTATCAATCGATACATGGCAAATCTAGAAAAAGAGCATTAGGAAGCAGTGAAATGGGTGCTTCGATATTTTAGAAGCACAAGTAGTTATTCTATAACCTATGATGGTTCCAGAGATTTAGTTTGCAGTTATGTAGATTCATATTTTGCAGGTGACTTGGAAAAAAGGAGATCCACTTCAGGGTATGTCTTTACTCTTGTAGGAGGACCTGTTAGTTGGATGACAGAGCTTCAAAATGTAGTCACATTATCCACTACTGAGATAGAGTATATGGCTTCTTCACATGCATGCAAGGAGGCAATTTGGTTACAGGGTTTGTTGGGTGAGTTTGGAAGGATGCAGGACAAGGTGAAAGTATTTTGCGATAGTCAAAGTGCTATTCCTTTGGCTAGAAATGCAGCTTATCACAGTAAGACAAAGCATATTTTTGTTAATTACCATTTTGTAAGACAGGTTGTTGATGAAGATGGAGCGTCTTTGGAAAAGATCCATACAAAAGTGAATTCTGTAGACATGTTTACAAAACCAGTTTTGTTAGAGAAGCTATGGCGGTGTTTGGCTTCTCTTGGCTTAGAGAAAAGGTGATAAATTAATTAAGGGCATGATATATTAGGTAAATTGTTGTCAAGGTGGATATTGTTGGAAACATGCCAATGAATTTCCTCATGTTGTCACATGCATGCACCTATGTTAATCCGCATGCATGCAATCTATTTATGAATTGTTTGTGTAACTATGTGATCTATTCATGATCAATCTTTGTAACTGAGTGATAGATGTTATATATACGGGTATACCCATAGAGGTGTGAGTTCAAGAGTGTGAGAGAAAGATGTATAGAGAGTAGTGTGTGAGTGATGAGAGAATGATTATATGCCTATGAAGACTATTGTAATTATCTCTTGAATAATAAGAATACCCATAATCATTGCCCTTGTTTTTTTCTCTCATTGAGTTTCCACATAAATCACTGTGTCAAATTGTGGGATTGTTGTGCTTGGTTTAATGCATATTTGATCTTACTTGATTATACTCTAGTTTTATGCTATGTTTTGCTTCAACTACCTAACAATTCGAACGAGGTTGTCTAGACATAATCCGATATCCTCAACCACACCAAATGTGCAGTTAAGGTGATTGATCGGAAGACCTCATATCACGGATGGTTGTTTGTAAGAAATCTTCACTGGATAGTTAAAATCTTAACCAAACATCTCTTTGTTTTTTTAACGGTCAAAACCAAAAAATATATTAAAAATCATTGTTGTTGCATCTTTGGGGACCTCTCTTGTTTCTTTGTTCAATACTTAGGTTAAAAATATATGAAAATCCATGTTACCCATTTGTTTCATTGTTCAAACTCCTTTACAGTTACTCGCTGGTCTACTAAATATGCTCTGAGGTTTAAATAAATAAATAAAAATATATATAAGAGAATCAAATATCCTTCACGGTATTCATTTACTTTCCTTTCCAGCAACTGACCTGCTGAATTTGATATTTTAGTGTTATCTAATCCCTCTCTGCCTATTTGACGGTGATCACCATGAGCTGGATATGAGAAAATTTGACTGTCCCTTTAAACCTATGCACGTCAAATCTACCTCTTCTAATTGAAGACTATGGTAACTTTGACTATGGTAACTTTTTACGTTTCCAACTGGTAGCTACCCATCAAATACGTCTTGAAATGATGAACACGTCCCACGGGACATCAAATACTTATTGGCTATCAAATACTTATTGAAATGATATGTCCCGCAAGACGTCAAATTCCAGGCCTCAACAGAGGTCGTCGGGTAGACTTAGTTTATATATAACTTCGAGTAAGTCAATTCGCATTGGAATCTGTACTCTTTATATATAAATATCATCACGTGTTATTTATCTAAGAATCAATATTAGAGAAACCTAAAACTTAATGATTCTAGAATACATTTAAGCAGGACAATGGAACGTTGAATTAATTTTAAAATTCAGAATACCTTTAAGTATGTTAATGGGAATGTTGAAATAATTTAGGAGAATGTTTCCTTATTAAAATGGTTAATTGAAATTATAAAGATATTATAATTAAAATGATGTTAGTTGAAATTGGTTTACTATTTTGATGATCATCATATAACATCATATAATAATTTTCAAATTAAGGATATTGTATTGGAATTTGGTTCATTATTTTAATAACGATCTCATATGATCTTATACAATAATTTTCAAATTGATGATATTGCATTGGCATTTGATCTATTTATGGATTTATAAATAATGTTTTGCAATGAAACACTAAAAAAACATGGATTTAGACTTTGAATCAATTATAATTCCATGGATAGTAAATTAACAACTAATTTTCATTGAAAATTGACATTTTAAAATATTTAACAATATTCATAAAATTAAAGCTTTAATTAATGATGCAAATGTTATGAGTATCACTCCTTACTATTCAAAAAAAGAAATAGAACATTCATCAATGAAGAGAAAGTCACCACTCTTCACCATGAAAAAGAAGAGAAAAACAAGTATTAATTCATTTTATATGTATTTTTAGATATTTATACTTATTTTATTAAAAAAAAAATTATAATTATAACAATTATTCTGAAATATTATAAAATAAATATATTTTATTATTATTTTGAAAAATAAAATAAAAATAAAAATATTATGATAAAAATAAAAATTTAACCTATAATAAAAAATGTATAGACTTATCACTTTTAAATATTAATTCCAAAGCCTTGGAACCTTCATTATTTTAAGATTATTAATAATAAAAAATAGTCATGTGATGTGTTGAGTATGTTTTAAATACATTGTCATGTGGGAAGGCTTATTGAGTCCCATAGTGTGGGCACCCTCTACCTTTAATGTTGCAATTTTAAAAAATTTTATTTTTTCAAAGTTAAAATATTAAAAAATTATAATTGATATTTTTTAAAATAAAAATTAATGAATTAAAATAATATTTTTTTATATATTTTTTATTAGTTACTTTTTGAATTTTCAAAAATTGATTTTTTTCAAATTTAAAATGTTAAGAAATTATAATTGATATTTTTTAAAATAATAATTAAAGAATTAAAATAATAATTTTTTTTAATATATTTTATTATTTACTGTTGCAATTTTCAAAAATTTGATTTTTTTCAAATTTAAAATGTTAAAAATTTATAATTAATATTTTTAAAAATAATAATTAATAAATTAAAATAATATTTTTTTTTAATATATTTTATTAATCTGTAAAATTTAACAATCATCCAAAAAAAAATTAACTTATAAAAATTTAGGATTTAATATATCTTTAAATGACATTTATATTATAATATAAAAGTTTAGGATTTAATATATCTTTAAATGATTGCGTATTTAGAGATTGAAATGGTTATATGATACACGTAATTTATTTTCAATTAATTTGTTTGTAAACTAAAAAATAAAAGCTTTTATGTAAATATATTGTTATTATATATACATTGCAAATAATTTTTGGGGGCAATATACCCATATTCAATGTTCAAGCTTAGCATAAGTAACATCTACTTCAATCATTTCTTCAATACAAATAATTATCATCATTTTCATTTAGTATTAGTTATTATTATTGTATAAAATTAGTACAATCACATTATAAAAATGGTTGATATAATTGGATTATGTATATTAATAGTTTTTATAATAAATATAGAAAAGATTGAGGTTAGGGTCATTAGGGTTTCAAGATATCTTTCCATCTTTCTTTATATTTCCCCAAAAATGATTAACATACAAAATTGTATATCAAAAGTTTGAATCTTAATGAACCAAACATTCCGGGATAGACTGAAAGGCATCCCAATGTAAAAGGAAAATCACAGACTTGGGCTTCACATCGCTCCCATGGCTTATCTATCAAAATTAGTTGTTAAAGAAAATAAAATTGGATCTTCGTTTTCATTCATTCCCAAAGTCAATATTGATAGTTTGATTTTGAATCTCTCATTCTTTGTAGGTGATCATTGTAATTCCTCTTTTCCCAAAAACATCATTTTACTATCATCTACGCATGCATTCATTGAATGACAATTATAGCACGCAACAAAAAAAATATAACAACTGAAATAATTTCATGTATGAAATCAAGTTCGCACATTATATTATAACCTACTAAATCATCTATAAGGTTATTAATTCGATTCATTCCCGTGTAATTGAAGCTGAAAACTTGAACCACGCTGCCGAAGCTGGGATGTTGCAGTACAAGATTCCAGTCTATATAGCTCACTTGGGTGGCGTAATTTGTTGTAGTAGCCTCAGCAAGCCAGTGATCAGTATAGCTCGCCTTCAAATGCCAATGCACTCTAATTGCACACATGTCCGGACTGCAACATAGCAGAGATGTATTTAGATTTTTATATACGATAACTAAATAAAATTGAAATACCCCACAATCTTATTCTTATCTAATGACATTCTCGTATATAGAGATTCAAATTTAACCTAATAGTGTATAATAATTCAAAGAGTATTTTCGATCATTTCTTCACCTTAAGGTTCGACAGGGGAATGCCAATGTTTTAACCTACATATTATTCTACAAGAGAACCAACGATGATTTCTCAATAAAAAGTTAAAAAACTAAGCTACACAAAATATCAGAAACCTAAATGAAATTAAAATCCTAATTCAGAAATGCAAATGAAAATAAAGAAATAATCATTACGTCCAAAGGGGTACACCTATTGACAATGAGCACATTTAATATCTTTTTAGTACTTAATCAGTTTTGTATGGACAAGATTAAATATTGTTGGAATATTCTTAGTTGTTCCAATAAATCAATGGTTTTGATTTCAACCACTAACTTCCTCACTATTATAAAGACATCAGTTTACATGTTTATTTTTTTACTTTTACTTAATCATATTTAAAATTTACTATGATGACTAGTTGATTGCCACCTCTGAGTGATTAACCTTTCATTTTCTAAAGAACTCAAATTTACCAGCAACGATTTTTACTCCAACTATTATTTACTAGGAGGGATTTTCCTACCTGCGTAGTCTGTTGTTATTTTGACATTCACCAACCACGAGTGACTTGTGGCTATGCTAATTTAGCTTCCTATTAACTTCCAAAGATAGGGTTGTTGGTCAATTGAAGGACGAGGTTGCAGGTGAAATAAATAGGGCTTGCCTAACATTCTGATTTTGTAAAATAGAGACCATGCAGTTCAAATATTCCACAAAATGGAATCTGAAAAGTTGGGTTGAACAATCATTGAAAGAGCGGTAGGTGTTAGTTGGAGTCCCAAACACTAATGTCCACTATCTCATGGATACTGCTGGAGTTGATCCTCATCTTTGCTTCGATTGGGAGACATGTGTAACATATTCCATTTAATTACAATTCAATGAAATTTTGGTTAATCATTTAAATATGATAATGAGTTACTGTAATTTCTTAATATGAAATTTTGGTTAATTATTTAAATATGACAATGAGCTAGTGTAATTTTTTAATATGATTAAGTAAATGTGAAAAATTAACATATAAATGTACACTTTTATAAAAAAAAGGAAATTAATGGTTGAATCATACGTACATTTATTGTGAAGGTATTAAGTTGTAGCTTTTTCCGTCATTACTAAAGAATTAATAAATTTAAATATAAACTAAAATTAATGAATTGTTAATGAGAAATTTTAACAAAAAATTAAAAAATGTATACAAAATTTGTATGGAGTGACTTGATATTATGAAAAATTGAATTATGAAATTGAATTTATGATAATTGACATGTCATAAACATATTCACAAACCTTCAAAATTTATGTTTTTATTTTCTTATTAATCATGGTTTTAGTAATCAATGGACTTGCACACTAAATAGTACAAAGTATTATAAACTTTCACAATTGGAAATCATCAATTATATATATATATATATATATATATATATATATATATATATATATTAGGTTTAATGGTTAAGAACATGTGTCTCCTCCTAAGAGATCTTAAGTTCAAATTTAGAGGGGCAGGATATGTATACTTCCACAGACTTTATGAGTCAAATAGTTGAGCTGAGGAGTCCCTTGACCCACAAACAAAATCATTTCATACACCAATTTGATGTAATATAAATCTTTCTCATTATTAATAATTTAAGTATGATGTCTTCTGGATTATTTTTTACTTATAATTAATTGTGTAAAATGAAATAGCTTATCTTTATGAATTTGTGTCACATCAATACTCCCCTTGAAATGTGAACAAAACTTCCTTATAATGTGAAAGGATTTTGTTTTTAATAATTAGCAGAAATTATAAGTACTTTTTCAATTTTGATGACCATGAGATATCACATCGTGAGAAGAGGGGTTGTGAAAAAAAATCGTTAAACATTAGAAAATATTCTTTTTTCCATAAATAATAGAAATGTCTGCAATCTAAACAAAGAATCTTTTCGTGCAGTATGTAGAAGCAAAGATTTTTTTCCTGCACTAATGTATAGAAAGGGTTTTCATAATGGGAATACCATATTCAAGAAAATGAGAAACATGAAGCAAACTAACTACTTAACAAAAATTTAATTAGTTTTTTCCTATAACTTTAAGGGCATAAATTATTGCATCTATGCAATCATCAAAGCAAAGTAAAAGTTAAGAACCTAAATTGTTTAGGATGCTCAATAGGCTTGAAGAGATACCATTCATAGCATGCAAACCAAATTTGACAAACAATAATAAGATAGGATAAAGGGCATAGGTGCATGGTATGTATTTTGTTTTTATTTTTCACTAAGAAAAAAAAGTTGCATTTTATAGATGGGGTGGGGTTGGGGACCGCAGATGGGTGCAAAGGTGATTCATAATTTTTTTGTGCAAGTGTCTATGTAATAGTGCATTGAATTTATATGGTGCAGTATTGGGTGCATTGAAAATTGAGACTATTCCATACTCATTTATACCCATCTCTGATATGCACCTTAAGGTTGCACTATTCAAGTATGCATATCTTGAGTTCATACAAATGACCTCTCTATCAAATATTAGAACTTGAGATATGAAACCTTGAACTTCACAATCTTTAGGTGCATTTCAAACCTTGTTTTAGATGACTCTAGGATAGTCTGATTAAGGAAAAATTTCTTCAACAAAGATGATCCAAGAAATTGAAGGGGATGAAGATTGAAAAAATCAAAATCAAAACTCAAGGAATTAGAAATTCTCAAGGATGATATTTAATCCTTTCAAAGGCCAAATGGAGAAAAAGACATTCTATTTAATGATAATATCAAAGGAAAGAGGGATTACACTCAAAATTATTCAAAGCATATTTAATCAACGTAGTTAATAACTAATTATTTAGGTTGTGAATGATCATTCCATATCCAATATAAACTTGCATTAGAGTATTTCCAGAAAAAACTAAAACCAATATCTTACAATATAAAACATGAGAACGTTCCCCTATACACTAGTAAGAATATGCATACATTACATACATACATACAAACATGTATACATATGATTATTTAGGCTATGATTCATCTGTCCCATATCCAATCTAACCTTACATGATCGTATTTTCATGAAAAACTAAAACCAATATCTTACAATGTTTAAAGCATGAGAACTTTCCTATATGTTGGATATGACCAAGATTTTTTTATATAATAGAACAGGTTTATTTGTAACATGAAGTACAATCTTATCAATGTTTCTTCTCACTTAGAATGAACAAATAATCCTCAAAGAATTTCATCTAGAGGAGATTACATAAAACAAGACAAGTTCTCGATTAAAATGTAGTACATCATGATTTAACCCTTTAGAGTAGAGCCCCACCTTATCAAACTTTTCATTTATGGTCATGTCAAGGATAAGAAAAAGATACAATCCAATGTAATTTTATGCAAACTAGACTTAGGAGGCATTGTTTCTTATCATTTGGGCACAATAGGACAATCTACGATATGAAGGGTAAGTTAGAAAATATATCATATCATTGGTCAATAAGTAAAGTTAATAATTAATGTTTTCTTGATCATAAATGAACTTGTTTTCTTTACCTTTTTTTTCAAACTGTAGGTATCACTGTCACTAGATTGTATTCATTTAGTGTAAACCTATTGTGCACTGAAAAATCATGTAGCATATAAATAGTACTTGTTTTTTTTTTAAGATATACTTCATAGAGAATTTTTCTTAAGAGAGAAAGTAGATCTTGCAATATGTGTACAATTATTCTATTAATGGTTTTGATAATGACATTTAGGGACTCTCGATACATAAAAGGGAATTCCTACTTTCACTTTGTAATATCATTCATTCTACCTTTTATTAATGTAGGTATCCCAATAGGAAAATTACAGATAGCATAGATAAGTTCAAAAGGGGTTGTGTTTGCATTTATATTTGTTAATGCACCTTCAACCTATCTGTATAACATAATAGTTAATATCTAGAACAACATAACAAATATGTTTATAAACAATCAAGTCTACGAAATTTGTAGATGCATTTGTATATCTATACATACATCATTTTTTGATGTAGGCACTTTCTTTAGATCTTGCACAACTTTTGTTATGAGCTATGTTATGATTGTGGATTGCCTTGTGCAAAAGTTTTCTTCTTTCATATCTCTCATCTTTGTTATGTTCTAAGCAACATTATAGAATATTCCCATTTTTGTAATGGTTGTTCCATTGAAGAAAAAACATGTTCAAATGTTTTAAAAAGAAAAATTTCAGTATAGTTTTGTACTATGTTAGAAAACATATAAGCATTTAAAAGTAAAAAAAATGATTATAAAAGGTCATAGCTTTGTTTTTTTGTCATTTGAGTTTCTATCTAGTATGTGTAGAGTGTATTTCATCCCAAAATTTCTAGCAAGTGTGACAATAGCCACAATTGTTCCAATTAGGTATATGTTTGTCTTTTCTACATGTTGTTTAATTGTGGTATTTGGGATGAAATTGTATTGTTTGCAAAATTGCATGTATTGTTTCCACACAATTTGTTTCATCCACTGATATAATATGATCATAACCACCATGGTCATAAATAATTTTTGGAAGAATTTTAGATTTTGAAATTGATATTCCATTGAAGATAATGTGGTTGTCTCTCCTTATCATGTGTCATCATGTGTTCTATTTTTTTTGTCCGAATATATATCATATATAGCTCTAATATCTCTAATGAATCATTGTTCAATTTTACAACTCTTTAAATATTCTATTGGAATTATACTAAGATATACACCTAGACCTACACATAAGGTTTGTATAAAATAAATAACATAAAAAAGATTATGTGTTCCATTTTTTGGTCCAAATATATATCATATATAGCTCTGACATCTCTAACGAATAGTTGTCTAATTTTAGGACTCTTCAAATCTCCTATTGAAATTATACTAAGATTTAGACCTAGACCTACACATTACATAAAAATTGCATAAAATAAATAACATAAAAAAAAAAAATATTACTTTACAATCTAAATTAATCTTATTGATTATATTTTCATATACACACTTTTTGGATTGTTGCTCTATGTTAATTGGCTTCCTTGTATTTGTGCTTAGTGTCATATCTTTTAAACTTAAAACATTAGTTATATTGTTTTAATAATTATATATGATATCGATCATAAACAAATCAACGAGAAGGTTTATTTTCTAAATAAAATAAAATATTTAAGTGTTTACCTCTATGTTTGTGGTCCTATTTGCATCGTTGATGCTTCCTTCACTTTTCCAACTTACATTGCAATATTGACTATGAAAAAGCCAAAGTAATATTGACTATGAAAAACACAAAGTGTATATAATATTTTTTTATGGCATAAAAATATAAATATCATCACATGGTATTTAAGAAGTATCACATGTTATTTAACTACTTTTTTCAGGATTTGATAGACTTATTTAACTAGATTTTTTCAGGATTTGATAGACTTGTGAGGTTCATACAAGAACTTAAAAGAATTAAATAAAACAAAGTCTAAACGGAAACTAAATTGCACATTGACGAGTAAACTTAATCTTATTTTTCTAACTGTTTTTTTTCAGGATTTGATAGACTTATTTAATTAGATTTTTTCAGGATTTGATAGACTTGTGAGGTTCATACAAGAACTTAAAAGAATTAAATAAAACAAAGTCTAAAAGGAAACTAAATTCCACATTGACGAGTAAACTTAATCTTATTTTTCTAACTAATTTTTTCAGGATTTGATAGACTTATTTAACTAGATTTTTTCAGGATTTGATAGACTTGTGAGGTTCATACAAGAACTTCAAAGAATTAAATAAAACAAAGTCTAAACGGAAACTAAATTCCACATTGACGAGTAAACTTAATCTTATTTTTCCAAATAAAAGAAGGCATAGTTTTTTGAACAAATAGAATTTGCATATTCAATCAAAGACTTTGTCCAAAAAAAATAACGCGTTCCATCATTTCTAACGCGTACCGACGTAGATAAGTCCATACTAAAGTTTTAGGTACTGTTTCTTTTTAAAAATTAAATTCAAATGTTTTGTGTTGTTTAAAATTATATTTAATTTTTAAAATTAAATTTAAAAGTTTTGTGTTATTTAAAATTATATTTAAAAATTTTAAATGGGTTGGATTTAATGGTGAAAAGTAAGGAGTTTTTAGAGTTGGGCAATGTTTAATTTTTGTGAGGGCCTAACTTGAAGCAGAAAATTTTAGTGCGTGCAAATTTTTGTCATGTACAAGGTATTGATTTATTCAACTTTCATGTTTATTTTCATATCCACAACTATAAAGAGTATTACTAAGTTTTTTTTACTTAAATAATTTTTGAAATAATATGGGTATTGATTTATTAGACTTTCATGTTTAGTCTACGCTTGAATTCAAACATACATGTATTAAAATATTTTCATATTCACAACTATAAAGTGAGTATTATTATTATGTTTTATTTAAATAATTTTTGAAATAATATTTATGAATAATTTTGGCTTTGTTTGATAGTGATATTTTGAATGGATTTAATAAAAATATTTGTAATAAATTATGTGTTTGTAATAATGGAATAAAAATATTTACATTTTAATTTAATAATATTAAAAATTGGTACTCATTAATACCAAAAATTATAAATATAATTTTAATTTAAAGCTCTCTATTTCATAAAATCATTCTCAATCTCCCATTTCCTTATGTTGAAGCTCTAAAAGAGCTCGCAAGTTATCAAAATTGTCAATTGAGGACATTTCATACCCATTCCCAAGCTCCCCAAACTATTTCAAAGATGACTGTGCAACTATGCATACACTTTATTTATGTTTTATTGAAATGTAGAATATACAGTTTATTTATTATAAAAAAAATCATCAAGATTTAAAAGTATTTGGTGAAAGAGAAA
>JASDQU010308761.1:45529-65025 GCA_032191745.1 Picea mariana
AAAAAATTGATTATAAAAAGTCATAACTTTGCTTTGTCATCATTTGAGTTGCCATCTATTATGACAATTGTTCAAATTGGGTAGATGCATGTATTTTCTACAAGTTGTTTAATTGTTATATTTGGGATGAAATTGTGTTATTTGCAAATTGTAGGTATTGTTTCCAAAAAAATTATTTCATCCACTCATATAATAGGATCACAATCAACATGATCATATTCAATTTTTGAAAGAATTTTAAAATTTATAATAAAGATTTCATTGAAATCAATGTGGTTTTCCCTCCCTATGGTGTGTCATATCATGTGTTCTATTTGTTTTGCCCAAATATATATCATATATGGTCTTGATGTCTCCAATAAATATTTGTTTTGTCTAAATATATATCATATATGGTCTTGATGTCTCCAATAAATACTGGTAAAAGTCTTTTATTGAAATTATAATAAGATGTACACCTAAACTTACACACAAAGTTTACATAAAATAAATAACATAAGGAAGATTGCATATGCATGAATCTTATTGATTATATTTTCATATACACACTTTTTAGATTATCTTTTGATATTAATTGCTTTACTTGTTTTATGTTGCTTGTCATTGTCATATGTTTTCAGGTGAAATCAATAATAATTATATATCACATTAATAATAGTAATTATATATTACATTGAAACTTTGAATAAATATTTAAAAAAGACAATGGGCTTGGAAATCTCCAATGTAAAAATATAAATATCATGAAAAGTTATTTAAGAAGTATCACATGTTATTTAAGAGGTAATATTACATTTTATTTAAAAGGTAATACTACATAGGTAAAAAAGACAATGATAATATTTATTTTCCCAATAAAATAATGAAATGAAAATATATTATATAACTGTTTATATCTATGTTTGTGTTTGTTTTCCTATTTGCATCCATCATGTTTTCATCACTTTGCCTAAAGGTCAATTCGCTTGGAAATCTCCAATATAAAAATATAAATATCATCAAAAACAATTTTTAATATTATCAAAAGTTATTTGAGAAGTATCACATATTATTTAAGAGGTAATATTTATTTTCCAAATAAAATAATGAAATAGAAATATATTTTACAGGTGTCTTATTTGAGAAGTATCACATATTATTTAAGAGGTAATATTTATTTTCCAAATAAAATAATGAAATAGAAATATATTTTACAAGTGTCTATGTGTTTGTGTTTGTTTTCCTATTTGCATCCTTGATGTTTCCATAACTTTGCTTGAAGGTCAATTCGCTGGGAAATTTCCATCACAAGCTATTTAAGAAGTATCACATGTTATTTAAGAGGTAATATTACAGAGAAGGTAATATTAAGAGGTAATATTACATGTTATTTAAGAGTTAATATTACATGTTATTTAAGAGGTAATATTAAGAAGTATCACATGTTATTCATGTTATTTGAGGATTTGATAGATTTGTGGGATTCATACAAGAACTTAAAAGAATTAAATAAAAACAAAGTCTAAATGGGAACTAAATTCCACATTGACGACGAAACTTAACCTTAATTTTCCAAATAAAAAATTGTATAGTTTTCTTAACAAATAAAATTGCATATTCAATCGACGACTTTGTGAAAAAAATAACGCGTTCCATGATTTCTAACGTGCACCAACGTACATAAGTCCATACTAAAGTTTTAGGTAATCTTTCTTCTTAAAAAATAAATTCAAATGTTTTGTGTTATTTATTTATTTAAAATTATATTTAGCTTCTTAAAAATTAAATTCAAATTTTTTTGTGTTATTTATTTAAAATTATATTTAGCTTCTCAAAAATTTAATTTAAAAGTTTTGTGTTATTTAATGTTATATTTTAAAATATAAGGTTATTGACTAATAAGTATAACATAGGGCGATATAAACTAGGATATACGTAGAAAGCTATCAATATGGGATTTTAGTCCTCGTTAAAATTATAAAGTTCAAGATAAGCTGAGGATGGGGTGTGCTCGATGGCTTTCGATGGCTATGGTAACATTGGTAGAAGGTAGGAGGGTTTGAGACCTCATAAGTTTGTAGTAGATAGTACAAATGGCGTGGTTTTTGGCAATAGGCCCTGGGAACAGGTAGGAGGTAAGAAGTCCTGGTAGATAGGTTGCAGGTAGTACAAATGTCGTGGTTCTCAGATCCACTTGAGGATGACATGTGGAGCAAGGAAGGAGTCTTTAAAACTGAAGAAGAGTACCAAGAAGAATTAATAAAATCAAGGGCGACCAAGTACAGAAATGACCCTTTTTTAATACACTTAATCCTTGCATCAAGTTCAAGGCCACCTCCTCGCAAGCTGAAGGATCAGAGGGAAACCAAAAGGAGACAATGCAAATTGAACTTATCAATGACATGTTCAAACTCGAAGGGAAGGGACAGATCCAACCACTAGATTTAGCAAACCTAATCTCCACATCTCACTCCATTTCTCATTCACCAATTAGGAAAGAGGGAAAAACAAATGGAGAAGCTTGTCACAGAGGGGGTTTTGGTGCAGAGGAGAAGCTTGACACTCCAACTGGTCCTCACTCAAAAATTTTAGGCGTTAAAAAGCTTCTCACCAGAAACAATGTTTCAGAAGAAAGAAACAAAGAGTCTGGGGATGTCAAACAAAGGTTCACAGAGAAAAAATCATGGAAGCTGAGAAATCACAACACCAAAATGGTTATGTGTCGTGATGTGGAATTGAAGGAAGTTTCTACATTGTATATTTCAGCACTGGTTGGACGTTTTTGTTACTGGTCTTTTCCAATGGCGGATATAGGAAAAAGGACAGAGGAGAACTGGAAACCTTTCTTGGGTTACACTCCTGAAACCCTGGTGTTGGGTCGAGGTTGGTTCTGTTTCCTCTTTAGGAAAGCGAAAGATGTCAAAAAGATCCTGAATGAGGTTTGGCTCTATGGGAATGGCATATTAATGATTAAAATTTGGACACATCATTTTAATCGTGAGAAAGAATATTTCAGGTTTCGACATATTTGGGTTTTAATGTCAGGGTGTCCTCTGGCTTTTTGGAACCTGGAAGCTTTCAAAGCAATGGGTGTTGCATTGGGTAAATTTCTTCATGTGGATCTGACTCTCTTGGTTGGATAGGATCGTAGAATAAGAAAAATGTTGGTTGAATTCGACCTACAAAAGGGTTTACCGGAGTTCCTGGAAACTGAGTGGAGAGGGATGGTTCACACGCAAAAATTGGATTATTGGGGGATCTTGTTCCACTGTTTGGTCTGCAAGGAGGTGGGGCATTTGAAAAACACATGTCCATAGAAAGAAAAAAATTAGTCGACGTGAAAGGAAGAGTTGTCAGAGCTCGAACCTGCTCTGGAAATTTTCGATGAGAAGTGTTGTAATGCTTTGGAAGTGGAATCACTTTTCAGCTCAACGAACTCTACTACGTTCATAGGGGATTACTTTATAGCCTTGGATGACCAGAATCCAAAAAATAAGTGGAAGCTTCCAGAACTTAAAAATTCAACACATATACAGGCAATTCGATAGGGAAGCAGATCACCTATTGAAACAGGCTTTTCTTATGGAGGAAGAGTTTTTATATTTTGTAAAAGGAATGGGACAACAAGTTGAAAGTTTCGAAAGAATGTCTAAATTATAAATTGAGAATTCATGATTAAGTGTTGACCAACAAATGTATTAGAACAATGATTTTTGGGCTTTTTGTCTTTTTTGTAAGAAGTATAAGTGATAAGACAATTAAAGACCGGAGAATGTCTGACTTGTAAAAGGACTGAAAGGTTACTAATCTTTTAGTAGATTTTTGTAAAGTTTATTTTATATATAGTTTGAGATAATGTGCCTTCTATCGCAAACAGGGATGGAATTTTAAGTTAATCTTATTTGTGAAATGAAAATTTGATTATGATTAAAAAAATTGAACATCTTTAATTTTAAATTAGACATATATATATATATATATATAATAATTTGTTGATATATATTTTATTTATGATTTATTGGAATGTAAAATATATAATTTATTTATTATTAAAAAAAAATCATTAAGTTTTAAAAGCATTTGGTGAGAGGGAATGCTTTCTCTCTTACAAACTATAAAAAATATGTGGTGAAAGGGAAAGTTTCCTCTCTTACAAATTAAAAACAAGGTAATTGGTGAAAGTGAAAGTTTCATATCTTACAAATTACTGACTAATTATTGGATGTCATCTTCTTTTTTTAATATGTAGTTAATACAACATTAAAACTTTAATATCCATAAATATTGGATTAGAAAATGAGAAATAAAAAAAAAATATGCATTTACCTTTTGGATAGTAACAAAACATAAATGCATTGAAAGCTTTTCATATCCACAACTATAATGTGAGTATTATTAAATTTTTTTACTTAACTAATTTTTTAAATAATATTTACATGTAGTTTACTCTTTGTTTTATAGTGATATTTTGAATAAATATAATGAAAATATTTGTAATAAATTATATATTTGTAATAATGGAATAAATATATTTATATTTTAATTTAATATAATTATAATTTAAGTCTCTTAGTTTCCAAGTTTGCATTTTCTTGATGTTGAAGTTCCCAAAAAGCTCCCAAGTTCCCAAAATAGTTCCCAACCAATTGGGGACTTTTCCTACCAGTTCCCAAACTAAAACTTCAAGAGCTAGTTTTAGAGATGTTGTAAGTAGATAATTTAATGCTAATAAATAACAAATAATAAAAAATGTTATTTTTTATATCACTTTGTCCAATAGTTAATATGTCAAGAAATGAAAAATATGAAAAATATGACAATTGATCTGAACCATTATGGATCGAACTCGACTCATCCACAAATAAATAAAAACTCCAAGATGGTACAATTCCATGGATCAAACTCAAATCATAAAGGAAGAACAAGACCCCAAGATGGTTTTAATTGTTACATTTCTATTTTCACCAAGGTGCCAAAATGGTTTTTAGAGTTAAAGATGATAACTCAATTAATTTTGACACTTTAAAGTGTTGCAGTAGAAGAGAGAATATTGCAGAGTTGTAATGGAGTAGAGAATATTGCAACGATCCAATAGATGAGAGAATATTGTAATGGTGTAGTGGAGTAGATAATATTGCACTGTTGTAGGAGAGTAAAACAATGGAAAAGAGTAGTGCCAATAAAGTGGTGATGGTTTCTAGCAAGTAAATATGGAAAAACCATAAATGGTTTATGGTTTTATTTATGTCTATTTATTTAGTGCAAGGATTAGAGGAAAAGTGAGAGTATGATTTATCTTACTATTATGAGAGTAAAATTTTATGCTAATGTTGAATACTGTGGTTGAGAGAACAAAGACTGTGTATTGTAACCATTTAGTTATTGTAATACTTTGATTGCGCTTTAGGGTGTGTGGTTTTTCTCTTAAAAGGATTTTCTCTAGGATATGGTGTTGTTAATGATTTGTTCTTTATTTCATCTGTTTTCAATTGTTATGTTTTAATTTTTTCACATTTTGTTCTCATAGAGTAGTGTAGGAAGCATATTCAACACGTTTACTTCCTTGGATTTGGTATGAGACTCTAATCACCTAGAATCCAAGGTGGTAGAGACAATGTATTTTATCAAATATTTATTTGAGTGGGAGCTTGCATAGAAGGAAATATTGTTGCAGGGAAATGGTAAGCACATCCAGATTAGAAATGGAGAAGTTTAATGGCACTAACTTTAAGTCATAAAATCTCAACATGGAAGATCTCCTCGTAGATGGAGATTTATGGGTTGTAGTATGTGGAACCAAAACCATTGGTATGGTAGATGAAGAGTGGGTTGTGTTGGAGAGAAAGAAAAGAAGCTTTATAAGGATTTGTTTGATTGATTCCATATTATTAAATGTTTCTAAAGAAAAAGTTGCAGCATCTCTCTAGAAGAAGTTGGGGGATTTGTATTAGCCTAAATCCTTGGATAATAAAATTTTCTATAGAAATTTTTGTTTTCCTTTATAATGGGTGATATTGATTTGATACTCAAACGCCTAAATGCATTTCATACTATTGTGACCTAGTTTATCTCAATTGGAGTGAAGATGAATGAGGAGGATCATTGTATGACCCTTTTATGATGTTTTGTTATAATGTGACATACACCTTGCATTGATGCACTAGTGGAGAGAATATTGTAGTGTTATACTGGAGAAGAGAATATTGCACTGCTACAATAGAGGAGAGAATAGTGTAGTGATGTACTGGCGTAGAGGATAATACAATGTTGTAGTGGAGAAGAACAAGATGTAATGGAGCATAGCAATGGAAAAGAGTCATGGATAGGAATAACTTGTTGGTGGTTTTCTGCAAGTAGAAATGTAAAAACCATTTAGTTGTTGTTACATTGATTATTCTTTAGGGTGTGGGTTTTTTCTACTAGAAGGGTTTTCTCATGATTTCATGTTGTTAACAGTTTGTTGTTCATTTTTTTTTTTTAGATATTATGTTATAGTTTATGCACATTCTTCTCTTAAACTTAGTGTTGGAAGATTATTCCACACCTCTACTTCCATACAATTAAGGCATTGGTAGCTCGAGCTTGTTATTGAAGAAAAGAATCCCCTGACTTCTAATTAATAGAGCTCTACTTTTCTTAGAATCCGAGAGATATCTTCTTCAAACAAACCATCAACTGCAATAAACTGTAAGATTCAAGAAGAGGTATGGACAAGTCATTTGTGTGATTTTTCAAATATGAGATTATTTGGTTGTGATGCTTATGCTCTTATTTCTAAAGATGAGTGTTCTAGGTTAGATCCTAGATCAAAGAAATATGTCTTTAATGGTTATGGTGATGGAGTTAAGGGGTACAGACTGTGGGATCCTACTCCCCACAAACTCATCATTAGAATATATGTAGTATTTGATGAATCCCCACACTTAAAATCAGAATTGGTAGATGTTGAAGTGAGAAAAGAATAGGTACTGCAAGTTCATCAAATTTAGTTGGAAACTCAACCATCTTTAGAAAGGGAGGAATATGAAGAAGTTCCAAAAGAAGAAGATGAAGATGTAGAAAATATCTAGGAAACTGTGGATACAACTTAGTCATCTCTAAGGAGATCTTCACAGGTTAGGAATCCTCCTACAAGGTATGACAATTATGTCTCATATGTGGCTTTGGTTTGTATTGATGGAGAACCTAGTTGTTTTCAGAAAGATTTTAGGGTATCTAAAAGTGCTCAATGGAAGAAATATATGAAAGAAGAAATGAATGCCTTAGAAAGGAATAAAACATGGGACCTAGTAGAACTCCCAAATGACATGAAGGTTGTCGGTTGCAAGTGACTCTACAGACTGAAAAAGGGTGTTAATGATAAAGTCAAAAGGTATAAAACAAGAATGGTAGCAAAAGTGTATTCTCAAAAGGAATGTATTGATTTTCATGAGATTTTTTCACGAGTTGTGAAGCTTGTTTCAGTTCATATTATGGTAGCACTAGTTTCTTTACTTGATCTTGAGTTAGAGTAGCTAGATGTTAAAACAATGTTTCTACATGGAGATTTAGATGATAATATATATATGGAACAGCCATAAGTGTTTATTCAGGATCACAATAAGAGGCTTGTTTGCAAACTCAAAAATCCATTATATGTCCTTACAGAGTCTCCTAGGAAATGGTACAAGAATTTTCATTCCTTCATGGTAAGCCTAAATTTTACAAGAAGTGAATATGATCATTGTGTTTACTTTAAAAAGTTGGAAAATGGCATGTTCATTATTTTGGTGTTATATGTTGACGCTATACTTGTGGAAATAAAAAGCATGGTCGAAATCAACAGGTTAAAGACTCATTTGGCTAGGGCATTTGATATGAAGGATCTAGGAGCAACAAAATAAATCTTAGGCATGGAGATATAGAGAGACAGGAAAAATGGTAAGTTGTGGTTATCACAACAGAAATATATTGAGAAAATACTTATGATATTCGGTGTGAATTATGTGAAACCCGTGCAGATCCCTTTGGCTTCCCATTTCAAGATTTCTTCATGTTTGTGTCCTAGTAATGACGAAGAAAATGATTATATCTCATGTACCATATGCTAATGCAGTGGAAAGTTTGATGTATGTGATGGTGAGTACTAGACCAGATATTTCACATGCAGTTGGTGTTATCAATCGATACATGGCAAATCTAGAAAAAGAGCATTAGGAAGCAGTGAAATGGGTGCTTCGATATTTTAGAAGCACAAGTAGTTATTCTATAACCTATGATGGTTCCAGAGATTTAGTTTGCAGTTATGTAGATTCATATTTTGTAGGTGACTTGGAAAAAAGGAGATCCACTTCAGGGTATGTCTTTACTCTTGTAGGAGGACCTGTTAGTTGGATGACAGAGCTTCAAAATGTAGTCACGTTATCCACTACTGAGATAGAGTATATGGCTTCTTCACATGCATGCAAGGAGGAAATTTGGTTACAGGGTTTCTTGGGTGAGTTTGGAAGGATGCAGGACAAGGTGAAAGTATTTTGCGATAGTCAAAGTGTTATTCATTTGGCTAGAAATGCAGCTTATCATAGTAAGACAAAGCATATTTTTGTTAATTACCATTTTGTAAAATAGGTTGTTGATGAAGATGGAGTGTCTTTGGAAAAGGTCCATACAAAAGTGAATTCTGCAGACATGTTTACGAAACCAGTTTTGTTAGAGAAGCTATGGCGGTGTTTGGCTTCTCTTGGCTTGCAGAAAAGGTGATAAATTAATTAAGGGCATGATATATCAGGTAAATTGTTGTCAAGGTGGATATGGTTGGAAACATGCCAATGAATTTCCTCATGTTGTCACATGCACATGCATGCATCTATGTTAATCCGCATGCATGCAATCTATTTATGAATTGTTTGTGTAACTATGTAATCTATTCATGATCAATGTTTGTAAGTGAGTGATAGATGTTATATATACGGGCATACCCATAGAGTAACTATGTGATCTATTCATGATCAATATTTGTATGAGTGATAGATGTTATATATATTGGCATACCCATAGAGGTGTGAGTGCAAGAGGGTGAGAGCAAGATGTATAGAGAGAAGAGTGTGAGTGAGGAGAGGATGATTATATGCCTATGAAGACTATTGTAATTCTCTCTTGAATAATAAGAATACCCATAATCATTGCCCTTGCTTTTTTCCCTCATTGAGTTTCCACATAAATCACTGTGTTAAATTGTGGGATTGTTGTGCTTGATTTAATGCGTGTTTGATCTTACTTGATTATGCTTTGATTTTATGCTATGTTTTGCTTCAGCTACCTAACAATTCCAACGAGGTTGTCTAGACATAATCCGATATCCTCAACCACACCAAATGTGCAGTTAAGGTGATTGCTCGGAAGGCCTCATATCACGGATGGTTGTTTGTAAGAAATCTTCACTGGATAGTTAAAATCTTAACGAAACATCTCTTTGTTTTTTAAACGGTCAAAACCAAAAAAAATTATATCTTTGGGGACCTCTCTCGTTTCTTTGTTTAATACTTAGGTTAAAAATATATGAAATTCCATGTTACCCATTTGTTTCATTGCTCGAACTCCTTTACAGTTACTCGGTGGTCTACTAAATATGCTCTGAGGTTTAAATAAATAAATAAAAATATATATAAGAGAATCAAATATCCTTCACGGTATTCATTTACTTTCCTTTCCAGCAACTGACTTGCTGAATTTGATATTCTAGTGTTATCTAATCCCTCTCCGCCTATTTGACGGTGATCACCATGAGAATGGATATCAGAAATTTTGACTGTCCCTTTAAACCTATGCACGTCAAATCTGCTTCTTCTAATTGAAGAATATGGTAACTTTTTACGTTTCCAACTGGTAGCTATCTATCAAATACGTTTTGAAACGATGAACGCGTCCCACGGGACGTCAAATTCGACGGCATTGGCTATCAAATACTTATTGAAATGACGGATATGTCCCGCAAGACGTCAAATTCCAGGCCTCAACAGAGCTCGTCGGGTAGACTTAGTTTATATATAACTTTGAATAAGTCAATTCGCATTGGAATCTGTACTCTTTATATATAAATATCATCACGTGTTATTTATCTAAGAATCAATATTAGAGAAACCTAAAACTTAATGATTCTAGAATACATTAAGCAGGACAATGGAACGTTGAATTAATTTTAAAATTCAGAATACCTTTAAGTATGTCAATGGGAATGTTGAAATAATTTAGGAGAATGTTTCCTTATTAAAATGGTTAATTGAAATTATAAAGATATTATAATTAAAATGATGTTAGTTGAAATTCTTTTATTATTTTGATGATGATCATATGACATCATATAATAATTTTCAAATTAAGGATATTGTATTGGAATTTGGTTTATTATTTTAATAATGATCTCATATGATCTTATATAATAATTTTCAAATTGATGATATTGCATTGATATTTGATCTATTTATGGATTTATAAATAATGCTCTACAATGAAACATTAAAAAAGCATGGATTTAGACTTTGAGTGAATTATAATTCCATGGATAGTAAATTAACAATTAATTTTCATTGAAAATTGACATCTTAAAACATTTAATAATATTCATAAAATTAAAGCTTTAATTAATGATGCTAATGTTGAGTATCACTCATTATTCAAAAAAACAAATAGAACATTCATCAATGAAGAGAAAGTCACCACTCTTCACCATGAAAAAGAAGACAAAAATAAGTATTAATTCATTTTATATGTATTTTTAGATATTTATACTTATTTTATATAAAAAAAAAATTATAATTATAACAATTATTCTGAAATATTATAAAATAAATATATTTTATTATTATTTAAAAAAATAAAATAAAAATAAAAATATTATAATAAAAATAAAAATTTAACCTATAATAAAAAAATGTATAGACTTATCACTCTTAAATATTAATTCCAAAGCCTTGGAACCTCCATTATTTTAAGATTATTAATAATAAAAAATAGTCATGTGATGTGTTGAGTATGTTTTAAATACATTGTCATGTGGGAAGGCTTATTGAGTCCCATAGTGTGGGCACCCTCTACTTTTTAATGTTGCAATTTTAAAAAACTTTATTTTTTCAAATTTAAAATATTAAAAAATTATAATTGATATTTTTTAAAATAAAAATTAATGAATTAAAATAATATTTTTTTTATATATATTTTATTAGTTACTCTTTGAATTTTCAAAAAATTGATTTTTTTTCAAATTTAAAATGTTAAGAAATCATAATTGATATTTTTTTAAATAATAATTTTTTTTAATATATTTTATTATTTACTGTTGCAATTTTCAAAAATTTGATTTTTCTTCAAATTTAAGATGTTAAAAATTTATAATTGATATTTTTAAAAATAATAATTAATAAATTAAAATAATAATTTTTTTAAATATATTTTATTAATCTGTAAAATTTAACAATCATCCAAAAAAAATTAACTTATAAAAGTTATGATTTAATATATCTGACATTTATATTATAATATAAAAGTTTAGGATTTAATATATCTTTAAATGATTGCGTATTTAGAGATTGAAATGGTTATATGATACACGTAATTTATTTTCAATCAATTTGTTTGTAAACTAAAAAATAAAAACTTTTATGTAAATATATTGTTATTATATATACATTGCAAATAATTTTTGGGGGCAATATACCCATATTCAATGTTCAAGCTTAGTATAAGTAACATCTACTTCAATCATTTCTTCAATACAAATAATTATCATCATTTTCACTTATATTAGTTATTATTATTGTATAAAATTAATACAATTACATTATAAAAATGGTTGATATAATTGGATTATGTATATTAATGGGCTTTTATAATAAGTATAGACAAGACTAAGGTTAAAATCATTAGGGTTTCAAGATATCTTTCCATCTTTCTTTATATTTCCCCAAAAATGATTAACATACAAAATTGTATATCAGAAGTTTGAATCTTAATGAACCAAACATTCAGGGATAGACTGAAAGGCATCCCAATGTAAAAGGAAAATCACAGACTTGGGCTTCACATCGCTCCCATGGCTTATGTATCAAAATTAGTTGTTAAAGAAAATAAAATTGGATCTTCGTTTTCATTCATTCCCAAAGTCAATATTGATAGTTTGATTTTGAATCTCTCATTCTTTGTAGGTGATCATTGTAATTCCTCTTTTCCCAAAAACATCATTTTACTATCATCTACGCATGCATTCATTGAATGACAATTATAGCACGCAACAAAAAAAATATAACAACTGAAATAATTTCAAACAACTGAAATAATTTCATGTATGAAATCAAGTTCGCAAATTATATTATAACCTACTAAATCATCTATAAGGTTATTAATTCGATTCATTCCCGTGTAATTGAAGCTGAAAACTTGAACCACGCTGCCGAAACTGGGATGTTGCAGTACAAGATTCCAGTCTATATAGCTCACTTGGGTGGCGTAATTTGTTGTAGTAGGCTCAGCAAGCCAGTGATCAGTATAGCTCGCCTTCAAATGCCAATGCACTCTAATTGCACACATGTCCGGACTGCAACATAGCAGAGATGTATTTAGATTTTTATATACGGTAACTAAATAAAATTGAAATACCCCACAATCTTATTCTTATCTAATGACATTCTCGTATATAGAGATTCAAATTTAACCTAATAGTGTATAATAATTCAAAGAGTATTTTCGATCATTTCTTCACCTTAAGGGTCGACAGGGGAATTCCAATGTTTTTACCTACATATTATTCTACAAGAGAACCAACGATGATTTCTCAATAAAAAGTTAAAAAACTAAGCTACACAACATATCAGAAACCTAAATGAAATTAAAACCCTAATTCAGAAATGCAAATGAAAATAAAGAAATAATCATTAGGCAGAAAGGGGTACATCTATTGACAATGGACACATTTAATATGTTTTTAGTACTTAATCAGTTTTGTATGGACAAGATTAAATATTGTTGGAATAATCTTAGTTGTCCCAATAAATCAATGGTTGTGATTTCAACCACTAACTTCCTCACTATTATAAAGACATCAGTTTACATGTTTATTTTTTTACTTTTACTTAATCATATTTAAAATGTACTATAATGGCTAGCTGATTGCCACCTCTAAGTGACTAACCTTTCATTTTCTAAAGAACTCAAATTTACCAGTCACTATTTTTACACTAACTATTATTTACTAGAAGAGATTTTCCTACCTACTTAGTCTGTTATTATTTTGGCATTCACCAACCACAAGTAACTTGTGGCTATGCTAGTTTAACTTCCTATTAACTTCCAAAGATAGGGTTGTTGGTCAATTGAAGGACGAGGTTGCAGGTGAAATAAATTGGGATTGCCTAACATTCTGATTTTGTAAAATAAAAACCATGCAGTTCAAATATTCCACAAAATGGAATCTGAAACATTGGGTTGAACAATCATTGAAAGAGCGGTAAGTGTTAGTTGGAGTCCCAAACACTAATGTCCACTATCTCATGGATACTGCTGGAGTTGATCCTCATCTTTGCTTCGATTGGGAGACATGTGTCACATATTCCATTTAATTACAATTCAATGAAATTTTGGTTAATCATTTAAATATGATAATGAGTTACTGTAATTTTTTAATATGAAAATTTGGTTAATTATTTAAATATGACAATGAGCTACTGTAATTTCTTAATATGTTTAAGTAAATGTGAAAAATTAACATATAAATGTACACTTTTATAAAAGAAAAAAAATTAATGGTTGAATCATACCTACATTTATTGTGAAGGTATTAAGTTGTAGCTTTTCCGGTCATTACTAAAGAATTAATAAATTTAAATATAAACTAAAGTTAATGAATTGTTAATGAGAAATTTAACAAAAAATTAAAAATGTATACAAAATTTGTATGGAGTGGCTTGATATTATGAAAAATTGAATTATGAAATTGAATTTATGATAATTGACATGTCATAAACATATTCACAAACCTTCAAAATTTGTGTTTTTATTTTCTTATTAATCATGGTTTTAGTAATCAATGGACTTGCACACTAAATAGTACAAAGTATTATAAACTTTCACAATTGAAAATCACCAATTATATATATATATATATATATATATATATATTAGGTTTAATGGTTAAGAACATGTGTCTCTTCCTAAGAGATCTTAAGTTCAAATCTAGAGGAGGTAGGGTATGTATACTTCCACAGACTTTATGAGTCAAATAGTTGAGCGGAGGAGTCCCTTGACCCACAAACAAAATCATTTCATACACCAATTTGATGTAATATAAATCTTCCTCATTATTGATAATTTATGTATGATGTCTTCTGGATTATTTTTTACTTATAATTAATTGTGTAGAATGAAATAGCTTATCTTTATCGTGAGAAGAGGGGTTGTGAAAAAAATTAGTTAGAGTTAAAAAAAAAATAAAAAAAATTCGGATAAACATGAGAAAATATTGTTTTTTCCATAAATAATGGAAATGTCTGCAATCTAAACAAAGAATCTTTTCGTGCAGTATGTAGAAGCAAAGATTTTTTTCGTGCACTAATGTATAGAAAGGGTTTTCATAATGGGAATACCATATTTAAGAAAATGAGAAACATGAAGTAAACTAACTACTTAACAACAATTTAATTAGTTTTTTCCTATAACTTTAAGGGCATAAATTATTGCATCTATGCAATCATCAAAGGAAAGTTAAAATTTAAGAACCTAAATTGTTTAGGATGCCCAATAGGCTTGAAGAGATACCATTCATAGCATGCAAACCAAATTTGACAAACAATAATAAGATAGGATAAAGGGCATAGGTGCATGGTATGTATTTTGTTTTTATTTTTTACTAAGAAAAAAAAGTTGCATTTTATAGATGGGGTGGGGTTGGGGACCACAGATGGGTGCAGAGGTGATTCATAATTTTTTTGTGCAAGTGTCTATGTAATAGTGCATTGAATTTATATGGTGCAGTATTGGGTGCATTGAAAATTGAGACTATTCCATACTCATTTATATCCATTTCTGATATGCACCTTAAGGTTGCACTATTCAAGTATGCATATCTTGAGTTCACACAAATGGCATCTCTATCAAATATTAGAACTTGAGATATGAAACCTTGAACTTCACAATCTTTAGGTGCATTTCAAACCTTGTTTTAGATGACTCTAGGCTAGTTTGATTAAGGAAAAATTTCTTCAAAAAAGATGATCCAAGAAATTGAAGGGGATGAAGATTGAAAAAATCACAATCAAAACTCAAGGAATTAGAAATTCTCCAAGGATGATATTTAATCCTTTCAAAGGCCAAATGGAGAAAAAGACATTCTATTTAATGATAATATCAAAGGAAAGAGGGATTACACTCAAAATTATTCAAAGCATATTTAATCAACGTGGTTTATAACTAATTATTTAGGTTGTGAATGATCATTCCATATCCAATATAAACTTGCATTAGAGTATTTCCAGGAAAAACTAAAACCAATATCTTACAATATAAAACATGAGAACGTTCCCCTATACATTAGTAAGAATATACATACATTACATACATACATACATACATACATGTATACATATGATTATTTAGGCTATGATTCATCTGTCCCATATCCAATCTAACCTTACATGATCGTATTTTCATGAAAAACTAAAACCAATATCTTACAATGTTTAAAGCATGAGAACTTTCCTAGATGTTGGATATGACCAAGATTTTTTTATATAATAGAACATGTTTATTTGTAACATGAAGTACAATCTTATCAATGTTTCTTCTCACTTAGAAAGAACAAATAATCCTCAAAAAATTTCATCTATAGGAGATTGCATAAAACAAGACAAGTTCTGGATTAAAATGTAGTGCATCATGATTTAACCCTTTAGAGTAGAGCCCCACCTTATCAAACTTTTCATTTCTGGTCATGTCATGGATAAGAAAAAGATACAATCCAATGTAATTTTATGCAAACTAGACTTAGGAGGCATTGTTTCTTATCATTTGGGCACAATAGGACAATCTACGATATGAAGGGTAAGTTAGAAAATCTATCATATCATTGGTCAATAAGTAAAGTTAATAATTAATGTTTTCTTGATCATATATGAACTTGTTTTCTTTACCTTTTTTTTCAACCTACAGGTATCACTGTCACTAGATTGTCTTCATTTAGTGTAAACTTATTGTGCACTGAAAAATCATGTAGCATATAAATAATACTTGTTTTTTTTTAAAGATATACTTCATAGAGAATTTTTCTTAAGCGAGAAAGTAGATCTTGCAATATGTGTACAATAGTTCTGTTGATGGCTTTGATAATGCCATTTAGGGACTCTCAATACATAAAAGGGCATTCCTACTTTCACTTTGTAATATCAATCATTCTACCTTTTATTAATGTAGGTATCCCAATAGGAAAATTACAGATAGCATAGATAAGTTCAAAAGGGGTTGTGTTTGCATTTATTTTTGTTAATGCACCTTCAACCTATTTGTATAACATAATAGTTAATATCTAGAACAACATAACAAATATGTTTATAAACAATCAAGTCTACGAAATTTGTAGATGCATTTGTATATCTATACATACATCATTTGTTGATGTAGGCACTTTCTTTAGATCTTGTACAACTTTTGTTATGAGCTCTGTTATGATTGTGGATTGCCTTGTGCAAAAGTTTTCTTCTTTCATATCTCTCATCTTTGTTATGTTCTTAAACAACATTATAGAATATTCCCATTTTTGTAATGGTTGTTCCAGTGAAGAAAAAACATGTTCAAATGTTTTAAGAAGAAAAATTTCATTATAGTTTTGTACTATGTTAGAAAACATATAAGCATTTAAAAGTAAAAAAAAATGATTATAAAAAGTCATAGCTTTGTTTTTTTGTCATTTGAGTTTCCATCTAGTATGTGTAGAGTGTATTTCATCCCAAAATTTCTAGCAAGTGTGACAATAGCCACAATTGTTCCAATTAGGTATATGTTTGTCGTTTCTACACGCTGTTTAATTGTGGTATTTGGGATGAAATTGTATTGTTTGCAAAATTGCATGTATTGTTTCCACACAATTTGTTTCATCTACTGATATATTATGATCATAACCACCATGGTCATAATCAATTTTTGGAAGAAATTTAAATTTTGAAATTGATATTCCATTGAAGATAATGTGGTTGTCTCTCCTTATCATGTGTCATCATGTGTCATCATGTGTTCTATTTTTTTTTGTCCAAATATGTATCATATATAGCTCTAATATCTCTAATGAATCAGTGTCCAGTTTTACAGCTCTTTAAATATTCTATTGGAATTATACTAAGATATACACCTAGACCTACACATAAGGTTTGTATAAAATAAATAACATAAGAAAGATTATATGTTCTATTTTTTTTTGTCCAAATATATATCATATATAGCTCTGACATCTCTAACGAATAGTTGTCTAAGAATAGTTGTCTAATTTTAGGACTCTTCAAATCTCCTATTGAAATTATACTAAGATCTACACCTAGACCTACACATTACATAAAAATTGCATAAAATAAATAACATAAAAAAAATTATTACTTTACAATCTAAATTAATCTTATTGATTATATTTTCATATACACACTTTTTGGATTGTTGCTCTATGTTAATTGGTTTCCTTGTATTTGTGCTTATTGTCATATCTTTTAAACTTAAAACATTAGTTATATTGTTTTAATAATTATATATGATATCGATCATAAACAAATCAACGAGAAGGTTTATTTTCTAAATAAAATAAAATATTTAAGTGTTTACCTCTATGTTTGTGGTCCTATTTGCATCGTTGATGCTTCCTTCACTTTTCCAACTTACATTGCAATATTGACTATGAAAAAGCCAAAGTAATATTGACTATGAAAAACACAAAGTGTATATAATATTTTTTTATGGCATAAAAATATAAATATCATCACATGGTATTTAAGAAGTATCACATGTTATTTAACTACTTTTTTCAGGATTTGATAGACTTATTTAACTAGATTTTTTCAGGATTTGATAGACTTGTGAGGTTCATACAAGAACTTAAAAGAATTAAATAAAACAAAGTCTAAACGGAAACTAAATTGCACATTGACGAGTAAACTTAATCTTATTTTTCTAACTGTTTTTTTTCAGGATTTGATAGACTTATTTAATTAGATTTTTTCAGGATTTGATAGACTTGTGAGGTTCATACAAGAACTTAAAAGAATTAAATAAAACAAAGTCTAAAAGGAAACTAAATTCCACATTGACGAGTAAACTTAATCTTATTTTTCTAACTAATTTTTTCAGGATTTGATAGACTTATTTAACTAGATTTTTTCAGGATTTGATAGACTTGTGAGGTTCATACAAGAACTTCAAAGAATTAAATAAAACAAAGTCTAAACGGAAACTAAATTCCACATTGACGAGTAAACTTAATCTTATTTTTCCAAATAAAAGAAGGCATAGTTTTTTGAACAAATAGAATTTGCATATTCAATCAAAGACTTTGTCCAAAAAAAATAACGCGTTCCATCATTTCTAACGCGTACCGACGTAGATAAGTCCATACTAAAGTTTTAGGTACTGTTTCTTTTTAAAAATTAAATTCAAATGTTTTGTGTTGTTTAAAATTATATTTAATTTTTAAAATTAAATTTAAAAGTTTTGTGTTATTTAAAATTATATTTAAAAATTTTAAATGGGTTGGATTTAATGGTGAAAAGTAAGGAGTTTTTAGAGTTGGGCAATGTTTAATTTTTGTGAGGGCCTAACTTGAAGCAGAAAATTTTAGTGCGTGCAAATTTTTGTCATGTACAAGGTATTGATTTATTCAACTTTCATGTTTATTTTCATATCCACAACTATAAAGAGTATTACTAAGTTTTTTTTACTTAAATAATTTTTGAAATAATATGGGTATTGATTTATTAGACTTTCATGTTTAGTCTACGCTTGAATTCAAACATACATGTATTAAAATATTTTCATATTCACAACTATAAAGTGAGTATTATTATTATGTTTTATTTAAATAATTTTTGAAATAATATTTATGAATAATTTTGGCTTTGTTTGATAGTGATATTTTGAATGGATTTAATAAAAATATTTGTAATAAATTATGTGTTTGTAATAATGGAATAAAAATATTTACATTTTAATTTAATAATATTAAAAATTGGTACTCATTAATACCAAAAATTATAAATATAATTTTAATTTAAAGCTCTCTATTTCATAAAATCATTCTCAATCTCCCATTTCCTTATGTTGAAGCTCTAAAAGAGCTCGCAAGTTATCAAAATTGTCAATTGAGGACATTTCATACCCATTCCCAAGCTCCCCAAACTATTTCAAAGATGACTGTGCAACTATGCATACACTTTATTTATGTTTTATTGAAATGTAGAATATACAGTTTATTTATTATAAAAAAAATCATCAAGATTTAAAAGTATTTGGTGAAAGAGAAA
>JASDQU010308762.1:2045-26590 GCA_032191745.1 Picea mariana
AAAAAACAATTAGTCATGGGTTATGGGTGTAAATTACAACGACATTGAAAACGTATTAGCAAGATTCACTACAAATGTGTGGTTCTATGACAATTTTGAATAGATTACAATAGACATCGACTGAACCCAAGGAAATGAGGTCATCTCTCTTTCTTCATGTTCACATAGTCCATCTTCCTTCTCTAAAAACATTTAACATGTTGACAAATCTAACATGGTTATAACATTGGTATCTAATATTTTATTATTATTTGAAAACATTTGATGGCCTCTCAAGCACTTAGTATATTGTTCACGACATCCCTTTTATTCCAATGTATATTTAGAGAAAAATACACATAATTAATACTTGAATGTAAATATATCAACAATTCACTAATCTTGCATAGGTTTTTTCAAGCTCATTGTAAAGATAACACATAAATTTTCTTTGTTTCATACAAAATTATGTTAATGATTTTGTTTAGGATAAAAAAACTCCATTAAGATCAGCAATAACTTATATGTTCTCGACTAAGTTTATGTATGAGACTAAGCAAAATAGACCTTGTCAACATCATAAAGCCTAAAATTGGAATTACAACAATGGGAATTGTGATTCTATTCATTCCATTTTCTACATCATTAATTCCCTACTCCTATCATTCCCCTTTACCCAATTTTATGTATCTTTATCTACAACACTCATTGTTTCTAGAAACATTGACATTAGTGTGACAATACTTTAAGTGTCAAATATTTGAGAATGTTCCTTAGATCTCTTTCCCTTTGCTCATGGAAAGCCCAAGAACAACGAGATGTATCATTTAAAACCTTAATGCTTGGAGCAACAATTTYATGCCTGGGTGGAATTTTTAAGTAAGATATGGAGAAGGTAACATAATTCATGTTATCCTTAGATCTATGAAATATGGATTATGCTCTAACATCCACTCTGTCAAACTTTTTTTGCATGGTTTGAGAAATAGAGTGAGCAATYAATGTCCTCAATAAGAATCACATACTTGTGGTCTTGATGGGAAATTTCCTTTAGMTTTGTGTTTGTATCGACCTTAGGAATCTTCAAATTATAGACATCTTAGCCTACATAATAAGCATTGGGGGGGATCATGTTAGATTTGTGTGTTCCTAGAGCCCTATAAAGCAAGTGGGCTATCTTCATGGCTTTAATAATGTTCAGATAGAATGACCCATTTTCAACAAAGGCCTCAATGTTTAGGACAATTTCTTTTTTTCTAATGAAATCTACAACAAACATGAATCCCATGGTGAAGCATGATTCTAATATGCTCGATATATGAATCCAAGTTGTAATGTTCACTTATCATATGGATGATTTTATGATCTGCATAAAATCCATGATCTGTATGAAATGGGGTTGATTTCCCTGATCCCGACAAGATAGATTTTACGAGAAAAAAATGAAGGAATATACAACGATGTTTCTACACATAAGCAAGTGGCTCTAATGAGGGACATTTTTGTCTACAATGAGGTGTAATCGAGTCGTCTAGGTCATCATCTCCCCCTATCTAGCATGTTAGAGACACCATTTAAGCTCGCCATGCACCTCCATGGACCTCCTCCTGCCACTACCAACAGTCCAGGATTTCATTTTTCATTTTTTCTTTTTCAAATATGAATGCTACTTATATCTCTCTTTTTCATGTATGTGCAGAGGAGATTGCTAAGCTATTTATGCAACTTTACGGACAACCATCGGTCTATCTCATGCCAAGCAATAGAGCGGCTTTAAAATCGGACACGAAATTGAACTTTCTGGTGGCGAGGCTCCAAGTGGTCACAATGTTATTACAAGATTGTTTGGTCTATTAGATTGCCTTATTATTTAAGTAGTTGTGTTTTCCGTGCATCTTTGGTTTGTGCACCTAAACAGTGCATTGGTTTTACCCTATATATATTAAAATATATTAAAAAAAAAACTAAAAAAGAATAATATAATTATTTATAAATATTAAAATATATTAAAGAAAACTCAAAAAAATAATATAATTATTCATAAATATTAAAATATATTAAAAAAAAATCAAGAAAGATAATATAATTATTCATAAATATTGAGATTATTAAAAAGTAATAACATTTATTATCAGCAATATCAAAACTATTATTCATAAATATTAAGATTTTTGAGAAGTGATACATTCATTAAGTTGATAGACATTTCTTGTATAAACTTTGAGTGGATTATAAAAACTATTATGTTCAATTCAAAATTTACGAAGTCGAAATCTACACTAAAAATATTCGATGGCCAATATTAATATTAACGGTGAGTTCGAAATATTTATTCACAACGGGCCACTGCCAACCAAATATAACTGTAATCTAACCACGGTAACAATAACAATGACGCAAATTTGTGAATTGGAATATGCACACCTCTTTTGTTTGCTTTTTATAAACAAATTGATCATGCATATTTATAATTCCTTTGATGCTTTTATCATCAACTGGAATGATTTCATATTGTAAGTTTTATATATATATATATATATATATGATTAAGAATATAATTGAAAATTGAGAAAATTTTAAATGAAATTATTTATATATGTTTTTTAGGTTATAATATATATTATTTATTTATTTATTTGAGGTTGTAGTGAAGATTTTTTTCTTTTAGAGAGAAATTGTATTAAAGAATAATTGTTGAACATTTTAAAGGATTTTGTAAAAGATAAAAGTCCAGGTCCTGATGGTTGGACTGTGGAATTTTTTCTCCACTATTTTGATCTCGTTGGGAAGGATCTACTAGGAATAGTCAAGGAATCTAGGAGGAAGGGAGAGGTTATAAAAGCATTAAATTCTACCTTTTTTGTTTTAATCCCGAAAGTAAATAAATCGTTAACTTTTGGAGACTTTGGACCTATCTCTCTTTGTAAGCTCTGTTATAAAATTATTGCAAAGATTATGGCAAATAGGCTTCAGCCTATTCTTTCTCGTGGCCTGTCGGAAGAACAACTGAGCTTTCTACAGGGGAGACAAATTATGGATGCAATCGACACGACACAAGAATGCCTTCATAGTATTAAGAAGAAGAATTTAAAAGCACTTATCTTAAAGCTTGATCTAAAAAAGGCGTACGATTACATCAACTAGGATTTCTTAAGATTGATCATAATCCAAGCCGGGTTTGGTTTGATGGCAACGAACTAGATAATGAGTTGTGTTACTTTAGTAACTTATGCAGTGTTGGTAAATGGGGAGCCGTCAGACCTTTTTCATAGAGGCAAAGGGCTAAGGTAGAGGTGTCCACTTTCACCTCTGTTATTCATCCTTGTGATGGAGGTTTTAAGTATTCTTCTCAAGAAGGGTAAGGTCACAGGGAAGTTGACAGGTGTGAAAGTAGCTAGAATTGTTAATATTATTCATTTTTTCTTTGTCAACGATGTGTTGATAATGACTAGAGAAAATATCGAGGAATGGAAGGAGATAGCGAGAATTCTGGAGACTTTCGTTAGTGCTACTAGCCTAGAGATAAATATTGCAAAGTCATCTTTTCATGTTGTGGGCATGGATGATTATAATCTGGCTCCTTTTAAAGATATTTTTCCGTATAACTTCTTTACTCTTGATGATCGTTTCAGGTACCTGGGTCACTTTCTGAAGTCTTCTTGCTATAAATCGGAAGACTGGCGATGGCTCATTAAAAATTTTGAACGGAGAATAGATCATTGGTGCAACCAATGGCTTACTCTTGGAGGACGTTTTGTTCTAATAAAGGCAGTTTTAGAAAGCCAACCGGTCTTTGGTTGACCCTGGCAGGAGTTCCGAATTCAGTTTTAGTAAAAATCCAACAACTCATTTTCTCCTTCTTATGGTCAAGTTGTAGTGAAAGGAAATGTATGCACCTCTGCAATTGGGAGATGATTGCAAAGCCAAAGAAGTCGAAAGGTTTGGGCCTGAGAAACCTCTTCCTTTTCAACAAAGCTTTGGCGACAAACACCCTGTGGAGGGTGCTAACAAAGGCAGGGGTTTGGCATTATGTTATAGCTTGGTGGCAACCTTGTTTAGATCAGTGTCTAGATCACAGGGGTCGACATCTCCGATTTGGAAAAATCTACTCAAAGCGATCTCGATTATAGATCATTGGTTATGTTGGAGGCCAGGTAGTGGGTTGGCGATCCAGGTAGGCAGAGACTGTATCTTGGGATTGGGTAAGCAATCTATCTTAATGTTCGATCTTATTTATGCCTTAAAGCAACATGGCATCGCCTTTTTGTACCAGGCTCAAAATATTGCAAGGACAGATCATTTTAGTTTCTACTAGAAAGAGGGATCCACTATAGACCTCTCGGGTGATTTAGCAAAGGAATGGGATGATTATCGAAGTGTCCTCTCTAGGGTAGGTATATGGTTACTGGAAAGAGAGGTTGAAATTCTGTGGGCAGGAGGCGATAAGTTGGGGATCCTCTCGGTAAAATAATTATACAAGGCTTTGGCGAAGATCTATTGGCACCATACTATAAAAGGTTGGAGGTATAAATTATGGAAATGGAATGTCGCTCTGAAATTAAAACTCTTTTTTTTGGCTCATCCTGGAAAACAAAGTCCTCACTTGGGAAAACCTTGTTGCGAAGGGATGGGAAGGCTCGAGCTTTTGTATCCTTTGTGCTAGAGGTTCGAAGACTGTAAATCACTTTTTCATCCACTGCATTTTCACCCGTCAAGTCTGGATTCTTATTTCAAGGGTCCTCAAGATTTTAATATTGTGGGATGGGTTATTGGTTGAAGATTGTTTTGATCTATCGTGTTCGCAATTTCTGGCTTTGGATGAGCTTCCAACCATTGTTTGTTGGAATTTATGGACGGAGCGAAATAAGGCGTTGTTTGATAACATGACAGTTTCCACTAATGTTGTGCTTTTTAAATCCTTAGGAACTTTAAATGCATGTGTATCTTTCCGAAAAGGTCCAAAAACACGTAGGTTATTGCATCCTCCTCGATTGCAGCTTCCGGTGGGGTGGTTCGATGGAGCGACTTCTGCAGATGGAATGCAAAGTGGAGTTGGGGGTATTATCAGGATTAGTGATTTGACTGTTTATAAGTGGACCTTCAACACTGGCCCTGGTACAAACAACAGAGTTGAGCTACTGGGCGTCTGGGTTACCCTTTTTCTGGCCATAAGATTACATCTTACAGATTTGCAAATAATTGGAGACTCAAAAATCATTATTGATTGGTGCAATGGAAGGGGGAGACTCCAGATCTTGGCGCTTGATGGATGGAAGGATCATATTAGATAATTGAGAACTCACTTTGGAGTGATCTCCTATATCCATGCCTACAAAGAATTCAACATGGAGGCTGTTATTGAAGAAGGCTCTCAAGGATCAACATCATTGTGGTACTATATACTACACACAGTGGGAAGAAAACAACAAAGGGCCTACGAGGAGATTTAAAGTTTTCTAGTCGATGTTGGAGTAAAATTTTCATGTATCAAGGTTTTGCCCAATAGTATGAGAAAAAAGTCGAGTATTATATGTTGTAAGGGATCCTTTAGTAAATCCCTCGGTTGCTATGTCAGTTAGTTTCACTAGAATTTTTTTTGTAAAAATAGTAAAAGTACTTTCATATTTTTCTCGGATCATTGCATGATCTGATACTTTAAGTTGATTTAAGAGTTGTAATCCTATTATATTTTCTAATATAATGAACAATTTTCTTTTTGGAAAAAACTTGTGGTTCTCTTTTATGTTCATTTGTGGTTATTTCAGTCTTTCCTTTTTAGAGTGAGAATACCATTGTTAAAGTTTCCATCCCTTAAAAACTATATCACATAATATCTCAAACAAAGTACATTTTCTTGGGATTCTCACCTTACCCCTAATTTATATAAAACCAATTGTATACTTGGCCAACATTTTCACCCACTAAAATGTTAATACCCTACTATATTATACATTATGCATCCTTGTATACATTATGCATGTTGTGTGTGTTTGGTTATTAGCTAATTCCTTGTGATACTTCTGGTTTAGAGGTTTATCATAATCAATTTCATTATCATATCACATATGGAATATAAAATTTTAGATCTTATGAGAGCTTTCCCTTAAGTTATGAGATCATTTTTAGATTTGTGATTTCTATAATTAAATATATTTATTTTAACATTTGTAATTTGTTATACAATTAAATATCTTTAAATCTTTATTTTTGCATCTATAATTTTCTTTGGAATAAAATATTTTTATCGAGAGATTTGTAATTTGCCCTCAATTAAATATCTTCATTTTCAAATTTAAATATTTTTATTTTCGCAATTGTAATTTATTATAAAATTAAATATCTTTATTTTCAAATTTGTAAATTGTCCTATAATCAAATATTTTTGTTTACACACTTGTAACTTGTCTTGTCCTAGAATTAAAGATCTTTATTAGATTTCTAATTTGTCATGAAAACAAATATTTTTATTTCAAAATTTATAAATTGTCTTGGAATTAAATAATGTATTTTTTTCTTTTCCAGATTTGTAATTAGTCTTGGAATTAAATATATCTTTAATTTAAAACTTGTAATTTTCCTAGATATCTTATGTATGTAATTTGTCTTGAAATTAAATATTTTTATATTTAATTAGATTTACTTTATTAATATATCAATATTTAAAAAAATTAATAATTAATAAAAAATATGGTAATTAAGAAACACTTATTTTTAATGTTTTTTCATACAGAAATAAAATTTTAAAGTTACTTAAGTATTTCCTTACCTTTCATAAGATTAGATAAACCAATTTAATTTCTTCATCTTAACAATCTTACATTTGAATATAGGATTTTTCAACAACCAAATATTATTTTATATTTTTTTAATCCATGAATGCAAATATTATTATTAATTTTTTTATCCACCAAAACATATTGTTTTTAAATTCCATCATCATCATTTTCTTTTTTTCTTTTTTTAATTAAAACGGTGGTACCTGTTATATTATMAAAAAGCCAAGGTGTACAATGTCCAGTGTTGACTCCAGCTGTACTGCCTGTATAGGAAACCAGTATAGCTGGCCTGTCTGTGCATGGTGCATGATTTTTATCAAAACACAATTATCCTCGCCATGCCCGAGGGAAACCAGGGCGGCAACATTATAGAGTAGCAAAAACCAGAGCATTTCTAGTCTTAAAATGTCTATGTAAGCTATCTAAAACCGAAACAGCATGAAGATTTCAAACCAGAGCCCTTGAGTGGCTATTTGCTTGAGCTTGCTCGCGTGTGTCCCGTCTGATGCCAGCTTGTCGGTATTGCGTAGTCCTGTGCACAAGTTGGACACTGCTTCTTTGGAGTGTTCTTTGAGAGCCCTGCGAAGAGCAAGTCCATTCACTGTTCCATTCTGTCCATACGAAAGCCCAGGTCGCTCAGCATGTGTCTGAGTTCAAAAACAAGGGGCAGGTGCCAGAGAGCCGAGCAGGTGGGTTGGTCCATGTCTCCCTCGTCGCCTTGCTTCCGTTTGCTGGTGTCCCCTTCTGAATCTGCCCTTGTGTCTTCTGCGGGACGGGTTGGTGTTTCCTCGTTCCCCTCCATCCCTATGGTATCGGCTGGCGGGATTTCCTCCTCCACTATGCAGGGCGGGGGGAAATCCTCCTCGTTGCCATCGTCGTGTCTTTCTGGGTGGGTTGTGGGTGGCATCCTGTGCTCTTCGATTTTGGCCACGAGCTGTTGGTGCTGCAGGTCTTCCTCTGGACTAACCTGTTCAACAATTGCCGTTGTTGTCAACCTGAATCTCCTCATGCGCCGGGTTGACGCTAGTGCCAAGGCTTTCTCGAATTTTTGGATATGCTTGCGCCGAGATTCAGCCCGATACCAGGCTGCACCTCGGCGTGACTTACCTCTTAGTCGAGGCATGATGGAGGCTTTTTGAGGAAGGCGAATGGGTGGAGGTCGAGAGTGCAGTGCAGTCTTCCCTTTCTCAGCGTTGGGTGGATAACGGAGATGGCTCGCGGACAGAGTGAGCTTTGCAAAGGCTGAATGCATTTCGACCCTGTCCCTTACCATGATAACCCTTCCAATTACTGTACATACGATCGCCATTATCGCTGAACCTTTAGTGGACTGTCGCATGGTACCTCTCCCACGCGCGAGAGGGCTCGTCGCGTTAAGGTGGCGGGGGTAGGCCATAAATCAATTAATTGACGGAGGGGTTGGGCCGGTTGATGCCATTAAGAGGCGTCCTGGCATCCTTCCGCGTGTCCTCAGCTGGGCTCGTGGCACCCCATCCGGGGCCATCATCATCATTTTCATTATCATTTTTTAAAATAAATTCATACCTTAAAGCCCATACATACATACATACATATACATATACATACACATATATATCAAGTCCATTGGATATAGCTTGGGTGGTTGGGAGGAATGGTTGTTACCCTTCCCACCCAAGTTCAATTCCTTGTAAGTGACATGTGATGCCCTTAAATGGGTCTATATGATTCTCTTGTTGTTGAGCCCCCAATATTCTGAAAATGCTCAGCCTCCCCATGTTCTCTTGTGGGTTTTCCATGGACGTAGCAAGTACTGTTCTTCGGTGTCGTGAACCTGAAATATGATCATTTTAATTGCAATACTTTTAAAATATCTTTGTGATTACAATTAACAACATTAATATTAAATTTTCCCTCAAATTAATTTGGCATTCCCATTCACCCACTTAGGGGGAATGCTAGTGTACATATAATCCATAAAAATGTTACATTTAAAATTACAAAATATAATTATGCCGAAGGCATATCTTTAGGATAGATTTTCATGAAAACCTGTCAACCAGTTGACAGGTTTTTGAAAACCACCATCTTTGTCCACCTGTCACCTAACAACATTTCTCTTTCCACCGCCTCCACTTCTATACACCTGATCCAATGAATCCATCTCTATACATCGCCTCCAAGGTCGACTCCACCTCTATACACCTTCTCCACCAACTCATCTCTATACACTGCCTCCATCCACCTTTTTCATAATCCTTAAGCATGGTCAGTCATTATTTTTTTTCTTCCTTGTACTCAAGCTTATTCTTGAATTCCTGCAAGGCATCAACTGTGATTATCCCTTCATTGTCGTATATGAGGCTTCTTTAGTGATTTTGCATAACTTCCAGGTCTTTCTGTGTTTGTTGTGTTGCACTTATATACATTTTTTCATGGTTTTAGGAAAGCATTTGAGTAATGACTTTGACCGCCAATGGTTCGTGTAGGATTTATCGGTAGGCTCATGGCACTACAAAAAACAATAGTTCAATCACAAGAGACCGTGGTACTGGCGAGGAGTCCAAGGATCCTTCTCAGAATGAGCATAAGATTTCAGGTCGCAATGTGGAAGAAGTCGAAGTCGCAAGCTTGAAAGCCACCCTACATACGAGTAAATCCCAGGGGCCTATCCTACCCCACGTTCTTCATCCTCCCAATGCCTTAGTCATGCCAGTTGTTGCCTGCCAATGCTCAATGTATGCCCCTGCCCATGGCCTTTTCCTTCCCATACTTGAATTCCCTTTTGGGCACCTCCAATGCAGACCACTTGTTCTGAGCCTTTGAAATGTAATGGGTCACCTGTATCTATTGTCGTCCAACCTATTTCTACTCATGGTTTTCCATCGATTCAAGTGTTTGTTCTTGGAACACCACCAAATTGGAAACATATGCCACATGCAAAGTTAATAATGACATTAATGTTAGGATCATCACAAGTTTTCCATGCATCCAAAACATCATCAGGGAGGATTTTGGTGATTCTAGAGCAAGATAGCAGCTCTTCCGAAGGTAATGTTATTTTTGTTTTCTATTTGGAGCATAAGAATTGTGTTAGAACATATATTATGATTCGTGATTTTTACTCGGAGTTTTGTTCCTAAAGGCGTAAGACACTTTTGATCTCTCGAATGAACACTTATGTTTGGCCTTGAAATATTTGTTCCCCGCGATTTTGTTGAATAACCCAATAGCTTTACATATACTAAAAGAGGAAGAAAGAAACTTGTCTGATATTTTATCATTTTGTTAAGGATCTTAAACTCCCTGACAGTAGCAAAGTACATAGTGAAACTCTCCATTGGTTGTATGACGATTCATTGTGCAAATTTCTTTTTTCATACTATTAGTAATAAAGGGAAGTGAAGAMTTTCTAAATCAATAACCATGTAGAAGCAACAAATTTACACTACCTTACTGCAAAAAGGTCTAGTTCACACCACCTTTCAACAAAATTCCAAAGAAACCAGTTTAARCACTTTTTTGTTAAGTTTATATGGTTACCAATTAACTACCGTAAAGATCATGTCTGATAATATGCCTGGATATTTTTCTAGATGACTTAACAAATGCACCTTTCTCCCCCTCATAATAGATGTAGAAATTACTTTTACCACATCTTCAAATGACAACACCAGTGGTTAGCAAAGGAAGAAGTAGATCATTGATGACATATTGTTTCACATTTATTTTTAAAAATCACATTTATTTTGACTTCTTGTTGGACCTATTCCTGCATGTATAGAAAAATTATATAGGAATTTCGGAAGCATTTGTTAAGTTTTCCCGAAAAAAAAATCCTTGAATGAGAAGCTTCTAAACTAAAATATCGAGCTTGGGATGAACATATTTGTTTTGCAGCTCTCAAGCGATGTGGAAAAAGTTGTAGGTTGCATTGGTTGAACTATCTTCATCCAGATATTAAGTGCGGAAATATTTCCCCTGAAGAAGAGGAGCTCATCATCTGATTATATCGTCTTCTTGGCAATCTATATGTGTAACAACCATAATGGCTTTAAAACTAGAGTAAATCTATATTTATATTTAACCATGATAGGGGATTTTTTCCATTCTGGTTGCAAGATTTAAGAACAAGATCTAAGACATCACATAGTGTATCTATAACTGTTATAACTTGAAAATTTATTGAATTCAGTACAAAATAATAATTTCAGAATTTACCTCTTGAAGAAAAAGGTCGTCCTGCTGAAATTGCTTGATGAAAGTGCTTGTCTGAATGCTTGCATGAATGCTTTCTTGAAACTAAATATTTACCTCCTGACCAACTAGGGATAGCCTCTCTGTCTCCCTATCTCTAGGAATCCTTGCGGTTTCCTAGCCCCCGAGCCCAAAGTTCTCAGCAACAGTAGTGCCCTTGTAAAAGTTCCCCAAAACACTCCTTCCTTCCAATTTCCTCCTCCTTCTCTTCCCCTTCCTTTGGAATTTTCCCCCAAAGAAAATAAGACACCCCTTCCNCTCAAATCCCTCTCCCTCATTCAATTCCCCAACTGCCTTATCCCCTCATTAATTCCCCCACCTACCATTAAATAATAAAATAGTAAAAAGATCCAAATGTATTTATTTTAATAAAATGAATATTCACCTCCCAACCAACTAGGAACAACCTCTCTAGCTCCCTAGCTCCAGGAATCCTTGCAGTTTCCTGCCCCCAAGCCCAAAGTTCCCAGCAACAACAGTGCCCCTGTAAAAGTTCCTCAAAACACTTCTTCCTTCCAATTTCCTCCTCCTTTTCTTCCCTTTCCTCCATAATTTCCCCCCAAAGAAAAGAAGACCCCCTTCCAAGTCCTCTCCCCTCTTCCTTATCCCCCTCTTTTGAATCCCTCTCCCTTATTCAATTCCCCAACTGCCTTATCTCCTCATTAATTCCCTCACCTACCATTAAATAATAAAATACTAAAAAGATCCAAATGTATTTATTTTAATAATTAATTTAATTTAATTTAACAAACTAAGATCAATAAAATCAAATTGGGTTCTTACATACACCCACCCTTCAAGAAACTTCGTCCCGAAGTTAGAGTAATTTACAATACAAGGGTAATGGCACATGATTCATACATCCACGTCAAATAAACATCATCAATTTAAAACACTTATACATACGAGTGTACATGTGCAAGGCATGCAGGTGTAGCTAGCACATACAAGACTCACACATGTATTAATGACAATAATTATCACACCTAATGTAATTCTTGTATGCATCCAATCCAATCAACAAGACCATTCATTTCATAAAGGATAGTAAACCATTTAAAATGTTCACAAAATCCATCAATTATAATAATTTAGCACAAGCAACATTCACTTAGATAATTGTAGTTTAGTTAAGAAAATATAAACATACATATATACATATTTTTCAAAAAGAGGAAATCAAGAAATTCTACTATAAGGTGAAAAATACACACTCTCAACTACTTCTAGTCATCCTTCCTCCCTAACATACTTCCATCTTCCACCCCTATCCTTCCTCTGCTGGACTATGTTGGAGCATCAACTATATTGACCTAACTCCAGATAAAACCCGTAAGTGGAAGTGTCAACTCTCTCGACCAAGCTTCCCCAGCAGGAAACTGGTAGTCATCATCACACGTCTAGAGGAGCATGAGCTAACATGTTCCTCCCATGACTCTAGGTTTCAGAGGGTACACGGTGGGAAATGCCTCCACCCCTCCTAATATAACTAGGGTCAACACCTTACCATGGACCATATAGTGGAACTGTGTTGCTAGGAATTTTGTCATTGTATATTCAGTTTCAGGCAATCTCGCCACCTGAAAAAAAAACCTCCACTTGTCCACATATCATAGGAATGCATTTGAACCAACATAATTTCACATACAAATATTCATACCATACTATTTCTTGGTCGATGTTCACGATATCAACCTTTTATTATTATTATCCTTTGGTTGTTTCATATTCCATTGACCTGGAGATTAGTTTATAACACAAACTCATACATATCCATGCATTATCATCATGTAAATGCAATTAATCATATCCTCAATTCGGTATCCACGTACCAACAACTTTAAATGTCAAAATTTTCAAGTTAGAAATAGATTTCATAATATCCATCATAATTCAAATAACGATAAAAGTTCATATAATTGACATTCACATAGGTCCATATGTCTTAAATTTCAAGTGTATCATTAATAGTTTCACAGTTAATAGAAAATAAAAGATGATTAGGCCTTAAGTAATTCTAGCTATCTAAGTCAAAAGGTGGCATTACATACACCCAACCTTTGGGAAACATATTCCCGAGGTGGTCAAAAAAGTAAGGGATGATCTCATCATAAGGTCTCTACATCCTCCCAAGTAGCATATCCTGGGCTATACTTGTCCCACTGGACCTTAACTTGGTCTACTAGATGATTCTTGAGTTGTCAGACCCTACGGTCCAATATGCGTAACGGTTCGACCATGAGGGTTCTCACGTCCGATACCTGCAATTTCTTCCAATTCAGATTATGAGATTCATCATCAACATAATGACGTAGAATAGATACATGAAAAACATTATGATTTTTATGCAAGTGGGCTAGAAGTACGAGATGATAGGCAACGGGTCCAATTCTCTTTTGGATTTTGAACGGTCCTATAAATCGAGGCGACAACTTTGTCCCCTTCCCGAACCGAATGGTACTCTTATTAGGTTTGATATGAATGAAAAATTGATCTCCCACTTTATAACTTCAGTCAGTCCTATGTGCATCAGCATAACTTTTATGTCTATCATGTGCTTCCTTTAGTCGTTGACTAATCTGAATCACCTATTCCTCCATCTCTTGAATCAATCATGGCCCAACTGTCACTCGGTTTTCTAACCTTTCCCAACTCAATGGTGTCATGCATGGCCTTCCATATAGAGCTTCATAGGTTGGAATTCCAATGGAGCTATGAAAACTATTATTGTAGGCGAACTCTACCAAAGGTAGATACTTCTCCCAATGGGTTTGATTATCCATAAAATACATCATAAGCATGTCTTCCATAACCTGATTTGCTCTCTCAGTTTTCCCATCTGTTTCGGGATGATATGTTGTGCTTAAGTTCAACTGAGTTCCCAACGTTGACTACAAACTTGTCCAAAACCTAGATGTGAATCAGGAGTCCCTATCTAAAATGATCTTATTGGGTAACCCATGCAAATGGGTGACCTCACTTATAAACACGCATTCCACATCAATGACATCATAATTGTCTCTTACCGGAATAAAATGAGCACTCTTGGTCAACTTATCAACTATCATAAGAATGGCATTGTGTATGTGCATTGTGAGTGGCAATCCTACAACAAAATCCATAGAAATGACTTCCCACTTGGACATAGGAACATTATGTGGTTGTAAGAGACCTACCGAGTGGTGGTGGTCAACCTTCACTTGTTGACACTATAGGAACTCGGTGACGAAATGGACTGCATCACGCTTCATGCCTACCCAAAAGAAAAGTTTCTTCATGTCTATGTACAGTTTCTTCACACCCAGATGTGCACAATAAAGTGCTCTATGGAATTTCGAGTATGATGCTTTGAATATCCCCACTTTCGAGGATGTACATCCTTCCATGATATCTTAACAATCCATCTTCTTCAAGGCTAAATTCTTCATACCTAGTTTCTAACTACCTCCCACTCTGGAGGGTTGAAGTAACCTTTAAATACCAACTATCTCCAAGAAGTTTCCCCAACACTCGCTCCCTCAAATTAACTTTCAAGGGTACCAAGGAGAAGACACGTGGTCTCCTTCTCAAGGCATTCACAACCACATTCTCCTTTCCCTTGATGTACAAAATTCTAAAATCGTACTCACTCGTAAACTCACTCCATCGTCTCTGCCTGGCATTGAGATCCCTTTGAGTGAAGAGATGCTTTAAGCTTTCACAATCTATTTTGAGCTCAAAGTTTCACCCCACTAGATAATGCCTCCAAAGCTTCAGAGCTAGCATTACAACTGCCAACTCTAAATCATGAGTAGCGTAGAGCTCCTCATGTTGCTTCAACTTTCTTGACGCATACGCTATCACTCCCCCATCCTGCATTAGCATGTCCCCCAATCCTTGCTTCGAGGCATCAATGCAGACTGTGAAGTCTTTTTCCATATATGGCACTCATAGAATTGGCGCATTGGTTAGTAACCTCTTAAGTTTGATGAATTCAATATCACATTTCTTTGTCCATTCATACCTGACCCCCTTGCGCTGCAAGGTGGTGATGGGTTTATCTATCTTAGAGAACCCTTCCACAAACCTCTGATAATAACCAGCTAGCCCCATGAAGCTCCTCACCTCATGAGCATTTTTTGGCACTGGCCATTCCATAATGGCCTTCACCTTTTCTAGGTCCACAAAGATTCCTTCATCGAAAATGATACGACCTAAATAGTGAATCTCTTTCTGGAAGAAATAACACTTCGACAACTTTTCATACAATTTTTTCTCTCTAAGGCATGCCAACGCCACTCGCAAGTGTTCCTCATGTTCCCTTTCGTTCTTGGAATAGATCAGGATATCATCCAGAAAGACTTGTAAAAAGCGGTCTAATTACTTTCAGAATACACCATTCACGAGGCTTATGAATACTGTTGGTGCATTGGTCAAACCAAAAGGTACTACAACGAACTTGTAATGCCCAAACCGAGTTCGAAAGGCAGTTTTATGAATATCACCTTCCTTAATCTGTAATTGGTGATATCCTAATTGCAGATCAATTTTTGAGAAAATTGTTGCTCCTTTCATCTAATCAAAGAGATCATCTATCTGTGGCATTGGGTACCTATTTTTCAATGTAGCATGGTTCAAGCCCCTATAATCTATACACATTCATAAGGAACCATCCTTCTTCTTGACAAAAATTATTGGTGCACCCCAAGGTGAGACACTAGGCATTATTATCCCTAAGTCAAGTAGTTCCTTCAACTGCATCTGCAACTCACAAAGTTTCGACGCTGTCATCCTATACGGTATCTTGGAAATTAGCTTTGCAATGGGTTTTAGCTCAATGGTAAAATCAAGCTCCCTCTCAGGAGGTAACCCTGGCAACTCTTTCGGAAAAACATCCTCAAACTTCGAAAATACTGGATACTGATCCATGGAGGGTCCTTTCCCTTCATTGATTTCTTCCACTACATATAATCGACAACGTTGCCTCATGCAATGTTTAACCTTCATGGTCAAGATAAAGCGTAGAGACACCTTACTCCATAAATGTGGATCTCTACTGACCTTCCTTCGTTGTCAACACAAAGCACCCTTTTCACAAAACAATCTACCATAGCTCAATGGGCTTCTAACCAGTCCATTCCAATTATTAGGTCATATGTCCCTAGAGCAGTGACGTACACCTTCAACCTAGTAGTACACATTCCCATGTCTACTAGACAATTATCGACGCTAGGTCCTACCACTTTTTTTTTCCCCCGAAGCCATCTCAACTTGTTTAAAATCATCGTGCTCGTAGGTTGCAAACCCACACTTTTCTAATGCACAAGGTGAAATGAAACTATCTGTAGCACCAAATAAAATAAAATATTAACATTGACATGATTTAGCGTACCTAAGGACTCCACCACAATGGATTAATACTCTGCCTGATGGTTATTAACTGTAGCATAAATATAGTGGCTACTGCTCGCTCTTCCCATCGGGGCCTTTCCTTCTCTATGCAGAAAGCCTGCTTGTGACTCTGGACAATCACGCTGGTAATGATTTCCTCCACACCCCCAACAAGTAACACAATATGGAACCTGCACATTGCCCTATGATGATCTCTGAAATGATTTACTTCCCCTGGAACCCCTACCCCTACTTGTTGCTCCCTAAGAAGGTCGTGGACCTGCCTGTGTCGGTGGCGATGAGTGGGATGTGGCACTCGCTACCATTGAAATACCTATTGTAATTGCTCTACGAGCAACTCTATTGCCATAAGGAGGTGGCCTAGAGCTTCTTCCCCTGGAGAAATTCCTAGGGGCCTTCACCACGAGTCTAGGATGTTGTGGAATGGTTGACCTCATACCTCCGTTTAAGATCATATGCTCCTCTGCGTAATGAACATTTTCAACTGCTTCATCTATTGACGATGGTTTCCACATCCGCACCATGGCCCTTATCTTAGGGTTTAACCCGTACACAAAACCTTATGCCTATCTTTGATCAGTATCCATGTACGAGACATATTTTACTAACTCCATGAACCTGATCTCATAGTCTTCCATGGTCATGTTTCCTTGAACTAGAGCATGAAATGCTCCTACATGTTGTTCCTCATAGTACGCAAGAAAATATTTCCTCCGAAACCTTTCCTCAAAAATCTCCCATGAGACGATGTTTTAGGTAAGGTGCAACTGCCTCTCCAGGTTACCCCACCAATTCAAGGAACTATCCCTCATCTGAAATATCGCTATCTTCGCATTTGATGTGGAAGAATAGTCTCTTAAGGCGAAACATTGCGCCATTCCTTCCAACCATGCCTCTACACGTTCACTTGCATAACCCCCAACAAACTATGGGAGTTTGATCTCTTGTAGTTCTCTAGTAATGTCCCTTGGTGGAGGCCCTCCCTCTGAGCCCCTCGATGCTTCAGGATTACCCACTCTAGATGGTGGGGGTTCCACTTCAACATCTGTTGACTGGTGTCCCAATGTCTCATTAATAGCCTATAAGGAGCGCAAAATGAGAGCTAATTCAAGCGATGATGGTGGCAGTGCTGGCGTTGGTGGTCCTTGCGATGATGCCCCTCGGCCTTGATTTCCTTGAGTCCTAACCATCTTGAATAATTGAATCTGCATCAAACCTAATGCTTATCAGGGAAGAGTTTAAGGCATTCCAAATTTGCTCAAACTTATACTTGTTTGTAAACATAGGGTTAGGTGTAAGTTTTTTATACTTGTCTATAAACAGACATTACTCCTATAAGGTAAGTGGCTTAGGTCAGGGTTAAAGCATCTAAGCTTGGTATCTTCACCTAAGTAAACTGCTAACTCTCTCGCCTTGCTAGCTAGGATAACACTGTGGGGTACTCACCAATTATCCTAATTTATCTATTTAATCAAGTGTTTAACCCTTCCCAGTTGTAGAGCCCTTCCCTAAATCAATACACACTCGTATTAATCACCCGTAGGATATTATTGTTCATTGTCCTTGTAATACCTCAATTTCCCATGTGTTTTCTATTCATCACATTAATCTTAGCTATCCTACTATTTTAGCCATTTACTTACCAATTCCTTGCCAAATTTGTAATTTAGCAATGAACTATATATATGACCATACCAATAAGTACCTTAAATTATATATATCTATGAATAAATAAATAAATTTATGGCTACTTAATTATGATTAATTATAATCACGTGTAAGTTAAACTAACTTTCATTTGTACAAAATAATAAAAAAAATAAAAATGAATTATATATATATATATATATATATATATATATATATATAATTATTGTAAATTAAATTTAAATCCCCCTTTTTTTATAATAATAGTAATTTTTTTTTAAATAATACTAACAATAAATAAATAAAATAAAATTTAAAATACTCATGTATAAAATAAAATAAATTAAGATGAATTATAATAATAAAATACAATAATTAAACAAAATTTAAATAGGTAACTAAAATAAAGAATTAGTTTCGATTAAAATAATATTTTTTTTTAAACTTCCTTACAGCACGCAACTTGAACTTGCATGGGATTCCACGTGTTTCCCTTCCCGCTCTTAGCAAAAAAAAAAAAGGTAGAATAAAAAAAAATTGAGACCCTTCGACCCTAATCGTCACCTTTCCTCCTCACTTCGCTCATCATCTAGTTCGATTATGATTTGTACACCTTCAAGTTTGAGGGCGTGAGCCGGTCTGACAGTAATGGCCAAGTTCTACAAGAGTTCAACATCCCAAAACACCACAGCCAGCCCCATTAACAACTGCCCATAACACTTGCAGGTTCTAGGCTCAAGGTTCGATCTGTCGGGAGGCTTTGAAGCTCTCTCAAAACCCTTCGAGGCTCTGAATCTCTCAACAAGGGCATGAATTGGTCAGAGGTTGGCGATATAGAGTGAGTGATAGGATCCATGGCCAATGCCTAAGGTGCTGGTTTGATTTGTTTTAAACTTCAGGATCTCCCGTTCGCAGGTATTGATTTGTTTTAAACTTGATCCCCAATCCACCCGTGGACTCTCTTGGTGCTCGATGTGTGGGTGCTTCCTCAGTGCTTCGGCTTGACACTTGTTGTGATTTGTCTTGTCGCGTGGTTCTCCTCGGTGGCTTAAGTCTTGGCTTGGACTTTGGCGCATGTTGTGTATTGTTGGTGCAAAAGAGTATTGCCCCTTGTGGGCTCCTCCCTTGGTCGTGGCTTGGCTCTTGGTTGCTGGGCTCTAGCCTGATGCATATAGGATCTTCTTTCTCGTGGCTTGGGTGTTGGTGGCGGTGCGGGTAGTGCACTGCCCCTTTATGGGATCTCTTCCTCGTGGCTTGGGTGCTTGGTTTCTGGGCTGGTGGAGGTGCTACGCTCATGGGAAGAGGTAGATTGGTTCGCTTTTGGACATCTTTATCATTTGCAGCGACAAAAGTACCCACAATGATGCCTGGTGAAGAGATTTGGCACTACGCAGCCGGAATCGTTGGTACCCACTTCGGATTTATTTCTCCCCCTTCTCTACTACCATATTGTCGTAGTTTCAGTTTGCATTTTATGTCAATCGATAGAAATAAAATGTTACAAATTGCTGGCATAAGGGCTTCCGAGATTTAAGTAGAAAATTCATCTATATTATGATCGCGCATGGATTTCAATACCCATAAGCTAAATATGTTTCTGGTAAGTGTCGGAAAATATGAATTCTCAGACTGTGTTTTCCGGTAAGTGTCGAGGATTGGTTTCTTGATTTTGAACTAGCTTATAGGCATCCATATTCTCTCTCTGACTTGGCACTTCAGAGGTATGCGCGCAACACCACTAGTTTATAATTTTTAAATCTTAAATGTGAACCCAGTAGTAGAAAATGTCAGGTTTCCAAAATAATGATGATCATATAAAAAAATAAAGTGATAACCTTACTTGAGTTATAGGGGAAGATCAGGTCTTGAAAGATTTTATACAAACATGATTTGTCTAAGTTTTTTCTATAAGCAAAAAATTGTAGGCAAATGTAAAATCTGTGACTACTTTTTCTGGTATTTCCTATCAGAATATTTTTTCGATAAGCATCAGAAGACAAGCTAGCTTTTAAGAGCTAGATTTTGTAAATTAGTTATTTGGTTTCCACAGATCTCCTCAGTATTAAATCTTATATAACATTTTCAGAAACTAGCTCTGGGATGCAAGTTACAAGGACTATGCGATAACATCTTTTTATTTAGTATTTTTTTTTAAGATACTTCTTTTTTATCTAACCTTGTGAAAATAATTTATTTATTTTATATAGGAACAGGGGGTTGTGGCTGGGATAGGAGATGGGAGGATGAGACAGTTTGTATAACTCCTTCCTGCCACTCATCATTTCATCGTTTGGGTTATCTTTTTTTTTAGGTTTCTCTAGTTACTTCCTTTAGGGTTTCTGGGGTTGTGTATGGGTAAGCCCTAGGTTTCAAATTTGAAACCGGGCTCTAATACTATTTGTAACAACCATAATGGCTTTAAAACTAGAGTAAATCTATATTTTTGTTTAACCATGATAGGGGATTTCTTCCATTCTGGTTGCAAGATTTAAGAACAAAATCTAAGACATCACATAGTATATCTATAACTGCTATAACTTGAAAATTTCTTGAATTTAGTACAAAATAATAATTTTAGAATTTATCTCTTGAAGAAGAAGGTCGTCCTGTTGAATTGCTTGTTGAAAGCGCTTGCCTGAAACTGAATATTTACCTTCCATCCAACTAGGAATAGCCTCTCTGGCTTTTTAGCTCCAGGAATCCTTGCAGTTTCCTGGCCCCCGAGCCCAAAGTTCCCAGCAACAACAGTGCCCCTGTAAAAGTTCCCCAAAACACTCATTCCTTCCAATTTCCTCCTTCTTCTCTTCCTCTTCCTCCAGAATTCCCCCCCAAAGAAAATAAGACCCCCTTCCAAGTCCTCTCCCCTCTTCCTTACCCCCCTTTCCTGAATCCCTCTCCCTCATTCAATTCCCCAACCACCTTATCTCCTCATTAATTCCCTCACCTACAATTAAATAATAAAATAGTAAAAAGATCCAAATATATTTATTTTAATAATTAATTTAATTTAATTTAAGAAACTAAGATCAATAAAATCAAATTGAGTTGTTACAGTATGGGAGTCAACAATATTTTACAATTTGACGACATAATGTTCATTAGATGCATTCAACTTAAAATTCATACAATGATTTCATATTCTTCTCTTGAAATTTAGAGAGTGATATATACAATAGGTGAAGGACCATTACTGTCACATGGTAATGTGTAGATGGGCATTGATAGTAGGGCGATTTCTTGGTCGAACAAATAAATAATTACTGGAATACCCACTTGAGCAAGAGGATACAAAGGGTGAATTCAAGCCCAAATTTCAAAATCCCTTCAAGAGAAGGGATGTGCCTTCGTATTATGAGGGGGACACATTCGTAGATAAGGATATTTATGCCACTCAAAATACACCCATAAAAACAATAGGAGTGAGATAATGTGGAATAAAAGTAGCAAAGGTAGACAATCTTGATAGTTATAATCATGATCATGTGTCGAATACCCATGATGGTAGTAATCAAGAAGGCTTGAAACCAACAGATGATCATGTTGTGGAAATATATACCTCCAAATCATGGTGCCAATTACTGTTGGAGCATTGTAGGGGAGATTATTAGTATGATCGATTGCAACCAAACAACATGATAAACACTAGCTATGGAACAAATTACCATCACCAGTTTCCCTCCCCTTCCCTCAGTGGAAGTATATTATTGCATGAAAATGATTCTTCTTCTTGTAATTTCTATGACCAGAAGTTCCCACATTATAAGGATTTTATTTCCGCATATTTTGATAGATGCTTAGATTTTGGTGAGTCATCCTTCCTTCTTCCATAGATGATAGCTGGTCATGGTCGGATTAGGTATTGCGATGAGATTATAAATTGGTTTATGTAGAATTTTTTATTTCAGAATATTTAGTAATATGATGCCCTTATAATTTTTGTCGTAGTTCATTTTCACTCAGTCTGTTTGGTTTCTATTTCACTTCAAAATGAAAGATTTGGTTCATGATGGCTTTCATTAAATCTACTGTAGTGTATTCACTGATTCTTAAATGTTGACTTCCATTATTGATGCTTCCATTTAGTCATTTGAAACATTCAATTCCTACAGCTAAATTCTTTTTCTTTCCATATTTTTTGTGTTACAGTTATTCTTGGTACTGCATGCTAGTGAAACCCTACCAAATAATACAAGACAAGCGTCACAAAATAATATATCCCAGATTTATTATCCTAGTTATGAGTGACTGCTTTATTTAGCTGGGTCATGATGAGGTATTGAACCTGTGACCTTAAAGGAGGAAACACATGTTCTTAACCATTAGACTACACAAGTTGTATTTGATGTATGAACTTTAATTATATATAAAAATCGGTGATGTATAACAAACATTCTTCTTTAAATATTTCTTATATCTTTTCTTTTTCAACTTGAAAATGCATCTTTAAATTGTAATTTTAAAGTGTATTATTAGTATTTTCAATGTTTCAAATATGAATTATATGGGTGGTTATGAAGACTAGCTTTTATGGTTTCTCTCAAGTTGATGAGAATCCCCCATACCATTATTAGAGTTAATTAAAATGACCAATACAATTAATATCAAAACAAACATTCTTCTTTAAATATTTCTTATATATTTTCTTTTTCAACTTGAAAATGCATCTTTAAATTGTATTTTTAAAGTGTATTGTTAATATTTTCAATGTTTCAAATATGGATTATATGAGTGGTTATGAAGACTAGCTTTTATGGCCTCTCCCAAGTTGATGAGAATGCCCCATACCATTATTAGAGTTAATTAAAATGACCAATATAATTAACATCGTTGTTAAAGGGCAATTTACCAGTCAAATACGGTTAAAGCTTCTTCCTATCCATCTTTCTTCGTTAAAATGGTCCAAGACCAAGGTTTTAGTTTTGAAATTCCTCTCCTTACATTAATGCATTTAATAACATTGTTACAATCATCATCAAATTAAATAAATAGTCTTTGCCACCCATTAAAGTATGGATCTTTTTATTGATATGAAAATAGATTTATCTCATTATTTAAATTACAAAATCTATATTCCTTACTTTAAAAATATGAACAAGATTTCCAAAAAAACACAATATATTTTTAACTTTTAGATGGTTTAATTATAAAAATAAAAAAGACAATAATATAGACAAATTATAAGTGAAAACGCCTTTACTTAATGGGTTGATGATCTAAAAATGAAGAAGACTTGAAATACTTGAAATTATTGCAATGAAAATGTTATGTGTTTAAAGCAAATGGATCAGTTTGCAACACATAGAATAAGGGATTATTCATGCAAATTACACATAGACAACAGCATAATCAATGAACATAAGCACATAAACATAGCAATTGATAAAGGAGTTCACCCCTCTCTTGGGCTACATCTCATGGTCCAGCGTCCAATGGATCATTATTATCAATTGCTCAAAAGTGCTCAAAAACATGTCTTACAATGCTCAAACTGACAAACTGACTGCTCCAATGGCTTCAGAGCGTCCCAAAACCCCTGTCTGGGCTCTTTCGGCACCTCAATCGGTCGAAAAACGAAGAAGTTAGGCCTCCTGGAAGTCTCCCCCTTCAAGCTTGTTGTCTCTGCATCTACAAATTGCACCCTTGTCAATTGAACCTGGCTCACACACAATAAGTAGCGTGAAAACCCAGCACCGGGTGCAACCGTGCCAATGGTGCAAACCGTAGGACGGTTAAGGGCACGCCAGCCCCTAACCACCTAGCACCTGGGCGTATGGGTCATGTCACCGCGCACAGTTGGCAAAAAGTGGTTAACGATTACAACGGGTTTAAACTCCCCCCCGCGCTCCATATATGGTCACATGTAAACCATATAACCGTGGCTTAACATAACATAACCCCGCGTGCACACAAACTGTCGGCTATATATATAATATATGACACGGTCATATTTACAATGCAAACGACCACGGGCCGAGACAAAGCCCCGGCCCGACCCCCCGCCAACAGTCATATAACTTAAAGTTAAATAAATATAAACTCATACATTATGTTAATTCATAACCCATGGTCCATTGGTCGGACGGTCATTGCGAAGGCGTTAAGTGAAGGGGAGGTCCGGGGGTCGAACCCCGCGGACTCCCACATAATTTTACATAACAATCATAAACCAATAAAGGGGTGCCACGTGGCAGCCCATGATTGGGCCACGTGGCACCTTACCACTAGCCAACGAAATGCCACGTGTCACCATCTGATTTAACAACTGTCAACCAACAATTGCTTGCCACGTCACTTCTCTACGGTCGTACGGTCCTGCCACATCAGCCTGTACGGACTATACAATCAACATCAAAATTTTTGCTTGTTTGACTTGACGAACAGATTGCAATATCTCTCGCTCCCGATGTCCATTTGAGATGAAACGAGTTGCGTTGGGTTCGCAACAACGAGGCCTACGCTCCCATCCTGTTTGGAGCGATTCCGAGCACTTTGAATTTTTGAGCAAAATTTGATCCC